>ML093116.1:56516-82815 GCA_003697995.1 Taxidea taxus jeffersonii | reverse complement strand
TTTCACAATATTTATTCTTCCAATCCATGAGCATGGAACATTTTTCCCTTTCTTTGTGTCTTCCTCAATTTCTTTCATGAGTACTTTATAGTTCTCTGAGTATAGATTCTTTGCCTCTTTGGTGAGGTTTATTCCTAGGTATCTTATGGTTTTGGGTGTAATTGTAAATGGGATTGACTCCTTAATTCCTCTTTCTTCTGTCTTGTTGTTGGTGTAAAGAAATGCAACTGATTTCTGTGCATTGATTTTATATCCTGACACTTTGCTGAATTCCTGTACAAGCTCTAGCAGTTTTGGAGTGGAGCCTTTTGGGTTTTCCACATATAGTATCATATCATCTGCAAAGAGCGATAGTTTGACTTCTTCTTTGCCGATTTGGATGCCTTTAATTTCTTTTTGTTGTCTGATTGCTGAGGCTAGGACTTCTAGTACTATGTTGAATAGCAGTGGTGATAATGGACATCCCTGCCATGTTCCTGACCTTAGCGGAAAGGCTCTCAGTTTTTCTCCATTGAGAATGATATTTGCAGTGGGTTTTTCATAGATGGCTTTGATAATATTGAGGTATGTGCCCTCTATCCCTACACTTTGAAGAGTTTTGATCAGGAAGGGATGCTGTACTTTGTCAAATGCTTCTTCAGCATCTATTGAGAGTATCATACGGTTCTTGTTCTTTCTTTCGTTAATGTATTGTATCACATTGATTGATTTGCGGATGTTGAACCAACCCTGCTGCCCTGGAATAAATCCCACTTGGTCGTGGTGAATAATCCTTTTAATGTACTGTTGGATCCTATTGGCTAGTATTTTGGTGAGAATTTTCGCATCTGTGTTCATCGAGGATATTGGTCTGTAGTTCTCTTTTTTGATGGGATCCTTGTCTGGTTTGGGGATCAAGGTGATGCTGGCCTCATAAAATGAATTTGGAAGTTTTCCTTCCATTTCTATTTTTTGGAACAGTTTCAGGAGAATAGTAATTAATTCTTCTTTAAATGTTTGGTAGAATTCCCCTGGGAAGCCATCTGGCCCTGGGCTTTTGTTTGTTTGGAGATTTTTTTTTTAAGATTTATTTATTTATTTATTTATTTGTCAGAAAGAGTGAGCACAGGCAGACAGAGTGGCAGGCAGAGAGAGGAGGAAGCAGGCTTTCTGCTGAGCAAGGAGCCTGATGCGGGACTCGATCCCAGGATGCTGGGATCATGACCTGAGCCGAAGGCAGCCACTTAACCAACTGAGCCACCCAGGCATCCCTGTTTGGAGATTTTTGATGACTGTTTCAATCTCCTTACTGGTTATGGGTCTATTCAGGTTTTCTATTTCTTCCTGGTTCAGTTTTGGCAGTTTATATGTCTCTAGGAAAGCGTCCATTTCTTCCAGATTGTCAAACTTGTTGGCATAGAGTTGCTCATAATATATTCTTATGATTGTTTGTATTTCTTTGGTGTTGGTTGTGATCTCTCCTCTTTCATTCATGATTTTATTTATTTGGGTCCTTTCTCTTTTCTTTGTGATAAGTCTGGCCAGGGTTTATCAATCTTATTAATTCTTTCAAAGAACAAGCTCCTAGTTTCGTTGAGTTGTTCTATTTTTTTTTTGGTTTGGTTTCTATTTCTTTGATTTCTGCTTTGATCTTTATTATTTCTCTTCTCCTGTTGGGTTTAGGCTTTCTTTGTTGTTCTTTTTCTAGCTCCTTTAGGTGTAGGGTTAGTTTGTGTATTTGAGACCCTTCTTGTTTCTTGAGAAAGGCTTGTATTGTTATATATTTTCCTCTCAGGACTGCCTTTGCTGTGTCCCACAGATTTTGGACCACTGTGTTTTCATTATCATTTGTTTCCATGATTTTTTTCAATTCTTCTTTAATTTCCTGGTTGACCCATTCATTCTTTAGAAGGATGCTGTTGAGTCTCCATGTATTTTTGCTCTTTCCAAATTTCCTCTTGTGATTGAGTTCTAGCTTCAGAGCATTGTAGTCTGAAAATATGCAGGGAGTGATCCCAATCTTTTGATACCAGTTGAGACCTGATTTATGACCCAGGATGTGATCTATTCTGGAGAATGTTCCATGGGCACTAGAAAAGAATGTGTATTCTGTTGCTTTGGGATGGAATGTTCTGAATATATCTGTGATGTCCAAGACTTATGTCTTAATCATCTTTCTACTCCTAGAACCCTGATGGTATCTACAAAATGCCAGGCTCTAGAAAGAGGTGGCCACAAAGGGAAGTAGAAGAGGATGAAGCAATTAAGGAAAGGAAGGAAATGATGACCATTCAGAGGTTGAACTTAAAGACTGCTTTGGTATCTTCCACTTCCTGAATGGCACTGCACTAGCTTGAAAGGGCTGGATCTGCCTTTGAAGTTTGGTAGCTTGCAATTAGGAGAGCTTAGCCATCAGGGAACTCTGACTCAATGAGCAGAATTATAAATTTCTATTCTAATTACTTTCAGAAACCTTAAAAGATTTGATTATATTTTGGTCTAAGGGACAGGCCACAGATTTAAAGGAGTCAGAAGTCTTGATATTTTCTGGAATCTTTCTGCTCATCTTTAATTGAAAGGATATTTACTTTTAAACTCAATTTTCAGGTCAATCCAATTATGCTTCTCCGTAACACATGCTCTCATTTCACCTTGGCAGATTGGTTTCATTAGAAATAATCCATGGTGGGGGTAATGTTAACATAATATTGCTTCTAAACTAAGCACAGTTTGATGAAAGATTTGGATGTACTTGGTGGGTTGCCGTTCCAGTTTCAGACGTTTTGCTGGCATTCCCTGAAAGTCTGCCAAGAGCAGGGGATGTCAGCTAAATGGGCTTTTCATACTCTGAGTGTGGCAGTGAAGGTTTAGCCTTGTGACTCTTACTAAAAGCCTTGGGGAACTGATGATCAAGAGGCCCCAAACTCCTCTGAGAAATGTTATTTCAAATGAGTACTTGCCAATTTCAAATTCATCAGTTAAAATGTGAAGATGAATTAGGTCACCTCTCACATTTATACATTGTTTAATCCAATTTGCAATGTAATGTCACATGCATTATCCCATTTGATCCTCATAGTAACTCTGGGTTGTAGTCAAGAATGGCCTTGCTTTTTCCATTTTATGGGTTTTACAGATGAGAACTAGGTTTAAAGAGAGTAATTTGTTTGTCCATATTTGCACAAGTAATTAAATGTTTATGAGGTCTGGGAATCAACTTGGTCTACTCATTCCCAGTCTAGTGCTTATTATACTTAACCATGAGGACTTACATGGTGAAACTTTAAAGTATACTCATTGAATAAATGACGTTTCAGCCTTTGCAACAGATAATGTCCATATGACAGATTTAGGCAGGCAGGACTAACGAGGATAGAAAAAGCACATAAGACAATGACTTTGCTCTTTAAGGTTTGAACTTTGGTGTATCTTCTTGTCAGCTCAATGGTGGCCTTACAGATCCACTAGTCCAAATGTGTATCAGCTTATCAGCTTATCATACATATACTGGGCATCTCCTTCTAAGACAGAAAGGGCTCCATAAAGAATAAGAAGTGACTGTGATGGTAATCTTTTATGGGTAGAAATTTCATTTAACAAAGATGATCTGCCTTACCAGCTTAATGGTATAAATGAAGCTCCTTCTTTAATATTTTTGATATTCAAATTAATTGCCTCTCAAGTTGCTTTTGCAGAATGGTATTTCTGGTCTAGATTATTGTACCTGCTGCAGTGATTTTTCAAGAGAGAACAGTCTGAACCCTCATTGTTATCTGCTGCTAAAGAATTTACAATTGTTATAGCTCTTTGGTTTATTCTCATGGGAAGATGTTATTTTCACAGTTGCTCATAATGGCTCTTGGATTGGGAAGAATTAAACATCAGCAAAAATCAGTGCTCTTCCTATAAGCAGTAAATCTTGGCTTTGAACCCAAATCTTAAATCCAGGCTCCATCTTTTTCACTGTGAACTCCATCTTGAAGGCTTTGGTGGACTTAGGTTGACATAATTGTAATCTATCAAAGAAGACGTAATGTTGAACATTGGAATGGAAGTTGAAGCCTCTACCACCTATGTATCTAAAAGTTCCTTAACCTGTGTGCTAAGTTTCTCATCTAATCACAGCAATGTCTTTGACACAACAGAATATCAGGAGGGGAAATGTTTTGGTAAATACCCCCAAATGATTCCATTTAATAATGTCCACTCACCTTATCTTTATCTATCTTAGGCATTTTAAGTGATTCTTCCTGAAATCAAGAAGTCAAGAAGATATGTCCCCAAATTTTTTACATAGCAAAAACTAAGAATGAATTTATGTTTGCCTGCCAAGGCAACTTGATATAACGGTATTGCAGACTACTAAAAAAGTTGAAAGCCTTAGTGTGACACAAATTTTTAAATAAGCCTTCTGTATGGGAACAGACATTTGTTTTGACATTTGAATACTGAATAGATATAAAAAAGAAATCTAAACAATTAGATAAGAATAATGAATTTATGAACATCTGATTTACAAATATCCAGAGGCCAATGGACTAGTGAAAGAACTGCCATGAAGTTATAGGTTATTGGGACAGCTGCAGTGGAGTTGAGTAGCCAATAGCAGAAGGGTTCAAGTCCAGGGGCACTGGTGCCATCTATGATGACAGTGAGAATTCTATGGCAGTGACATCAGTGGTAGTGGTGATGGTGTTCTGATTGTTTTGTCTCATTTTATTTTCTTTGGAACATCATTTTCTAACCTTCCTGTCCATTCAGAGAGCTACCAATTTTATTCCAGTAAATTACTATTTTTGCTTACGTTATTCAGGGTTATGTTCTATCATTTATAAACAAGAACCCTGACCATTGCAGATACTGGTCTGAGTACATGCAGGTATACCTCAGGAAATTGTGAAAAATATGGGGCAATCTGAATCAATTAGAATTAAAAGCAATCAAAGTTCAGTTCGAATTCAGGGATGATAAACTGGAAGTTCATGGCATGCAGTTGGGAATCTGTCAATTAAGGCAAGAATTTGGAGTTGTTTAATGCCCTAAAATGCAATAAGGACCCACAGGAATTTGAGAACTATGGGTTGAGGTGTGTGTTATTTGGGATCTCAGCAGGAAAGAGATGGTACACTCCAGTGGGATTTTTGAAGAGAATTTAACAGAGGGCTTATTTACAATATTGTGGGCAGGGCTAATAAAAATCCACAAGTAGTTTAGGGATTTGAGCTACAAGATCCCTTACTGCCCCCTATGCCTGAAAGAGCAAGGTCCAATTACTAAAACTTAGAGAGAACCATAGCTGCAGCTGTAGCTGTAAGGTTTTCTGATAGGAACTGTGGACTTGGGTAGAAGAATCCAGTCACTGCTAACTCATGGTCTGGCAGGTGGAGGGGGGTGGTCAGGGAAAAAAGTGTCCCCTATCTTCATCTAATTTTCCTCACATGCATTTCATTGTCCAGAACCTGAAGTGGTAAAGTTAAGGTCACCGGGTTGATACAGTACATGGTCACTTTTTGGGGGCAAAGAACAAGGAGGGAAAAAAATGAAGTGTAGATCAGGATGGGCAAATGGAAATTAACATCACAGGGCAACTAATTCGAATGACACTAGATAGCTTTGAAGAGATTGACCAATTTAAATTCCTACATTCTTGGCTCAAGGAAAAACCTGGAAGAGAGGAATTTTCTATGAATAAAGAATGTCCTATGTCTCAGAGGCTTAGGACTAGGATAGGTCAAAAACCAATTTCATTCTATGGTTTGACAAATTCTAATCAATTCAGTTCAAAATTTTATTAGACTTCTAAAACTGGCACAATGAAATAGGAAGAGACTCCTAGATTAGATTGGAACTACGTGGGAGAATTTGGTGTAGTTGAAGTGAGCCTTCATGTTCACTTGAAACAGCACCTCCCTTTCCAAGCTTGCTGGAAGACTTTGTGACTAACTCCCTAACTCTTGCAAAGGAAAGCCAATTCTCCCTTTGTCCTCTCTCTACCGACCTCATTGACTTTCTGTCTGTGAAGTTTGCCCCTAAAATACATGGGATAGAAAAGCAAATTTAAAAAATTAAATCTGAGAGGGGACATCTTTTACTCCAAAAGTATTACAAGAATTTACAATTTATGTGGACAAAAAATCTAAGATGTATATATAGGAATGTATTCTGAGGGTGTTGTATTAAGGAGAGAAGAAGATAATTTTATTCCAGGCTGAATTTATTGATATTGGTCTCTTTCCTGGTTACTGTGGGCTCATTGGACAAGACTGAACATCTGGGAGTGGTTCTAATTGTTCACTTTGTTGACTGAAATCTGGGTCTACATGGGAAAGATACCAATACTGTTGTAGAAATGGAATTCAAAGACTTTCAGAGATAGGAAGGCTAAAACAGATTAATTATGTACGACTCATCCACTCATTGCCTAGTCGTGGTCTTCCAGAGGGCCCACATTGCAGCTTGACTCTTTTGTTTGTTTACTAAGCTTCCTTCCTCACTTTCCCATAGGTGTTGATCCCAACGGTTCTCCTAAATAAAATATCTTGGAAACTAAATGCCATCTCAAAACATACTTCCCAAAGAACCAACAGGTAGCACCAGTTATAGCCTCATCTGAGATATAAAATGAGAAATGTAACCTGAAACCAAATCACTTTCCTTAGTGTGCATGTGCATGTGTGTGTGTGTGTGTACTTGTTTTTCCCTTTCTTCTCTCTCACTCTAGCCCATCTTTATATGTATGAATATTTTGTGTGTATTAGGGGCTGGGTTTTAGCTTAGTCAAAATGGCAGGATATCAGGAAGAAAGATAGACATCATTTTAAGATTCTGGACCTGGAGCTAATGACAGTACTAGACGAGGCCATGTTCTGCCTTCCATCAAGAGGTAGTAAGAGTTTGGTTGTCATTGTGTTAGGAGCAATATTTTTGGAAATGTTAAGAAGGGAAGAAGGATCTGGAAAGATGTTAGGCAAAGAACTGTGATGAACATTAGTCATTTTGGTTGTCTGGAATCCAAGAATGTCCTTCGTATTTTGAGGGAAAGTCCTGAGAGAGGTGGGAGGGGATTGAGTTTTACAGAACTCAAAGGGGTGGACCATCCTCTCCTTATCTTGGCCATCTAGTTGCTGGGGCAGTGACATGGGAACCATGTGTAGCCAATGAGATTCTCTAGCATCAAACTTTAAATGTTGATGGAACGACGCAAGTAGCGTGGTCAGTTCACAGTAGTTCCTGCAGACTGCAGCAAACTCACAATTCCAGTGTCGTCATAGCAAGAATTTGGTGGCTACAGAGCATTCTACCTACAAGGGTGGCATTCTAGGCAGACTATCTCTAGGCAAGACCTTGGGTAGTTTTCCTTTGGTTCCCAGTTGTCTCATCTTCTTGCTGATTCTGTAAAGTTTCTAATGCCTGTGCAGTCAGTTCCCTTTCTTCTTGATTTAGGCAGAATCTGTCTCTGTAATTTGCATTCCAAGCTCTAGCTAGGCATACAAATATCCCAGGACATTCAAAAGTTCTAGGAGTACCAATACCTAATGGGGTTGAGTAGTTCAGGCACTTGAACTTTAAGGCAGATCAGTGCAAGGTAGCTGGAGATAGAAGGGAATGAGCACTTCCACAGTCCTGAGATCCTCATGTGAAAACACTTCCTTGTTCTTTGCCCTAAGAAGCCTGGGACTTTGTGGTGAAGAAAATGACTCAGTGATAGGCCAACAAATATGTGATAGGGACTTATTGTTCTGTGGCCTTGACACTGTTCCTTGTAGTCTTTATTCTCTGTTTTCCCTGATTATAAGTGACACTGGGATATTTTGTGTTGGCAGGAAAATATATCAGATACCCCACCCCCTAAAAATGAAAAAAAAAACAAAACTGATTTTATTTACAAGTGATTGCCAGTGAACTGAGGAGCAGTTGGATCATAGACTAGGACTGGTCACTAAGTGAGGGACCCAGGGCCATCTTTCCATTTCTGCCACAGCTATAAAACTGGCATACACAAAGAAGTGTGTTGGATCCTCCAGTCAAGAACTGAAAAGCTGTTGACTTTCTCCTCATCAAAACAAACCCCCAATTCACTCACTTAGACGCATTCTCAAATTTATAGATCAGATTTATGAAAACCATAGCAATGGCAAGAAAAGAGGTTGCTTGGCCAACCTCAAACAGGATGCCAAGACCACAAACTCTTACACGTTTCTTCTTAACTCTTATGACATTCTCATTGGAACAGGTGAGTAACACATCTCCTCTTACATAAATGGCAGAGCATGTTACAGAGTGTTATGTTTGTTTCAGTTAATCCATAAAAGGGGCAAGTTAACTCATAGCACCTGAAAGGTAGGGAATAGTTAATCCCTTAGGATCCAGGAAGGGGTTGAGATGGGAAGTCTGAGCTGTAAAGACCATCCTAGGGACCAAGAATGAACAGAGCAGAATTTATTTGTGGTCTAAAGTTGGGGCACTGCTAGCAAAACACTAATATTCCCTTCCACTATGGACTGAATGTTTGTGTCCCCCTGTCCCCACATTCCCATAGTCAAATCTTCAATTCCTAATTCCTGGTGGCATTTAGAGCAGGGACCTTCAGGAAGTAACTTGGGTGAAGCCCTCATGAATGAGATTAGTGCCCTTTTAAGAAGAGACATTTGAGAGCTCTCTCTCTCTCTTCACCATGTGGGACATGGCCAGAGGATGGCCATCTGCATACTGGGGAAGGGCCCTCAACGGGAATCAAACTAGCCAGCCAGCACCTCAATCTTGGACTTTCTAGCTTCTAGAACTATGAGAAATAAATAATTGTTGATTAAGCTACAATCCACTATATTCTGCCATAGCAGCCTGAGAAGACTAAGACTGAGACAACTTCGGACTAAGAAGGCAGCAGGTTTCTCTTGGAAAGGTGGGAAATTCCCATTCACTAAGGGAATGTGATTATAGTAATGGCTTAGATCTCATATACAACTCAACTACCAAGAATTGAGAAACTTACAGTCTTAGGAGAGTGATAGACAGAACATCCATCCTTTTACTTGTCAACATTCATTGAGCTCTGGCTATACGCCAGCAACTATGCTCAAGCCTGTACATACATTTTCTCATTTCATTCTCTCAGCCACGCTCTGGAGGAGGTTCAGTGGAGTTCGTTTTACAGATGAGGCTCAGAGAAGATAAAGTCACTTGTCAAAGTCTCTTTTTCTGTGTGACAGGGTATGTCAGAGCCCAGTTCTGTCTGATTCTGCAGCCCAGGCTGTTTTTACTAGAGATGGAGCAAAACACCCATGAAATGTCTGCCCACAAGATAGGCGTGTTTGCTCAGAGCTCATCCCTGCCCTTTTGAGGTTAACAACAACTAATGTTTTGTTTTTGGGTTTTTTTTTTTTAACCACATGTCCCAGGGTACCACTGTCAGATTCAGAACCCCAGGCTGCCCTGAAATTTGATCCTACCCTGTGTGGGATCTTTCATATTCTTCTGTTCTTTGGCCTCACGGTTTACATAAAGCACAACATCAATCCAGTTTACCCTGGACTGAGTTCTAAAAGAAAGCACATTACTTTACATGCACGGGGAAGAGAAGATCAGGGAGTTAGGCTTGAAACAAACTTTGTTTGTGCTTTGTTTTGTCACGGGGGCCTTTGTCACGTGTACTTTAAAAGAACCCAAACAACCGAACCACTGAAATGAAGAGTGGTTTTAAAAACATACGGTTTGAATCACCCCCGTTCCATAGAGTCACAGAAACCAGAGCTGAAAATGACCTCCATGGCCATCTTGCCCTTCCGGAGCCAGTCCAGATGGCCCCCCGGGGATGAGGCTGCCTTAGCTCCATGGGGTTCCATGAGCCAAGCGTTGGGGGACTCCTTGTTTCCCTCCTCTGTGAGTGGGACACTGAAAGAGTTCTTACTACTTGGAGATTTTCCCAACCCCAAGCCAAAGTTTTCCTTTGTTGTGTTTCATTTGATTATTCCTCCTTTACGCTGCTGGGCCTCTGACTCATTCTTTTGTCTCTAGCAATTTCCACTCTTTCCAAAGTCTCTCAGTCTTGGGGAGTTTCCCCAGGGCCCTTGGCTGTCTGTTTATTTATTTGTTTGCGAGAAAGAGAACATGAGAGGGGGGAGGGTCAGAGGGAGAAGCAGACTCCCCACTGAGCAGGGAGCCCAATTCGGGACTGGATCTGGGACTCCATCGTTGCACGACTCCAGGATCATGACCTGAGCCCAAGGCACTTGCTTAACCAACTGAGCCACCCAGGTGCCCCCTGGCTGTTTTGAATGCTCACCAGCTCTTCACCTTCTCCAAGCTAGAGAACCTTCAGCATGAAGCCCGGAGACTGACACACACAAGGGCTTGGGTGGTGGTAGTGAGCCTAGATGGGTTTTCCCCAGGTTTTCTCTTCATAGCTAGTATTTCTTAAAAGTTGCTGTTAATATGTCCTAAATGACAGAGAGGAGCGAACGGTGTTCAATGAACACGCTGAACCTCCCCCAGAGCACGGCTGAGAGAATGAAATGAGAAAATGTATGTACGGGTTTGAGCAGAGTTGCTGGTGTGTAGCCGGGGCTCAATGAATTTTGATGAGTAAAATGATGAATGTTCTGTCTCTCACTCTCCTAAGACCTGTATCTCAGAGAGATCTTTTTTTTTTTAATTTTATTTATTTTGACAGAGAGAGATCACAAGTAGGCAGAGAGGCAGGCAGAGAGAAGCAGGCTCCCGGCTGAGCAGAGAGCCCCATGCCCCATGCAGGGCTTGATCCCAGGACTCTGAGATCATGACCTGAGCCAAAAGCAGAGGCTTAACCTACTGAGCCACTCAGGCACCCCTCTCAGAGAGATCTTCAGGTAGTGCAAGGTACCTTGAGATTTCTTTGACATCATCTAGTTTGTCTTAAATATCTATATAAATTTTAAAAGATTTTATTTATTGTTTGAGAGAGAGAGAGAGGGGAGCACAAATGAGGGGGAGGGGAAGAGGGAGAGGCAGACTCCCCACTGAGCAGGGAGCCCAATGAGGACCTTGATCCTGGGGCTCCGGGATCATGACATAAGCCAAAGGCAGGCCCTGAACCAGCTGAGCCACGAAGGCACCCCTTAAATATTTATATCATAAATGCATCCATGTTTATTTTAAGGAGAAAAGATTTTAAGTGCTAACCAATTACTCAGTCTTCTACCGTCCCCCCAATGTGCAGCCCCAGCTCTGTAAAATCCTCAGATCAAATTGCCATTGTAAGAATGTGCTTTCTGCTAAGTCCACGACCTCAAAAAAACCTTAAACATTGTAAGAATATAAATTCCAGGTTGAGAAGCACGACTCTGAGAAGTACAAAGTTCTATCAAATTCAAGTGCGGAATGAAGGATCTGGAATAAAGGAAATGATGAGAGAGGGTTCAACTGATAGAAAACGAACATGACCTGTCTTTGGGCAGACCAGGTTTGCATCCTGAATCGGTGAAAGTCGGGACAGTTATTTAACACTCTGACATTCAGCCTCTGCATGGGGGGAAAATGAGGATCACAGACTTCACTGTGAGATTTTAAAGACAGAATATTTGCAAAAACACTTAGCCCAGGTTTAGCATCATTGGCAGTAAAGAAATGTTACTTGCTTTTCATTTGAAGGAGGGCTCTGGGGGTTCCATGGTGTAATGGTTAGCACTCTGGACTCTGAAGGAGGGCTCTGGAGGAGATGGCGATAAAGAGAAGAAAGCTATTCACGACTCTTTCTGGGTCATTTACCTTCCCAGTGTCGCTGTCTACAGACCCACTCATCCGCTGGAACAGAACACTTTCAACTCAAAGACTCAGCTCCTGCTTGGTCTTAGCCAAATGTGGCCATGTTTTAAGGGTCCTCCCCTTACCATTGAGAAGAACTTGGAATTCAGGCTGTTGCCAGTGTTCTGCTGGGGGCAGGGGTGGATCATGGGGGTCTGCCCACCCTCTGAGCTTCAGTTCTCTCTACTCTCCTCCTTCTGCCTGGGCCTTGGCCTCCCTTCCTGAGTGCATTTCCGTTACTTGGTTGAGAGTAAAGTTTGCTGTCAACACCACATCTATGCCACTGGGTCTGGCATCTGCATAAACCTGATTATCTCCTTCTCACCAAGAGATGGCCTGGTGTCTAGGGTTTCTGTCTCTTTGTTGTTTGGTTTTATCAGCCTGCTATCTGTCTCCCTCTCCTGTGTAGTGGGTCTTGACATCTGCATGACTCATTTACCACTTCTCACACGTGCAGAGCCAAGGTGATTGTCAGGTCTTTGTTCTTTGTGTACTTTTTTTCACATCAGTTCAGTATCTAATCCCCTTCTGATTTGGATGATATTTCGCATAAGTTGAGGTGGGAGGCAGGGCCTCACCTCCTGCTAAGGAAGCTGACAGGCTGGATGTTTCCCCATCCTCAGCCCTGGCAGGTAGAAGATGGGCGCTTGACTACACTTGCTCAAACAGAAACTTCGGCCCAGGTCTCTGAATTTGGAGGCAGTGATTCTGAGTAGCAAGGAGAGGTCAGAATTGACTGCAGGGGTGGAAGTGGTGGCCTGCATTGTGTCCTGGCATCAGAAGTGGCCTTCAAGTCCAGGCTGTTTCCCTGGCAGAAATGTGGTTGAGATTTTAGACACTCTCCCACTCTTTGCTATTTCTGCCCATTTTCTTTTAAAGATTTTAACTTATTTATTTGACAGAGAGGGAGGGAGAGCACAAGTAAGTCGAGTGGCAGGCAGAGGGACAAGCAGGCTGCCCACTGAGCAAGGAGCCCAACGTGGGGCTCGATCCCAGGACCCTGGGATTGTGACCTGAGCTACCCAGTTGTCCCAATATTCCTGCTCATTTTTGAGCTTGTTTGTTGGGGTGACCCATCAATTTCCTAAAGTAATTCATGCCCTTCCATAAATCCTCTTATGCTTTGGGTAACCAGAGTCTGTTTGGGTCATTTGCATCCAAGAACACTGACCCAACAAAATCTTTTACTCCAGGCTAGCCAGCCAGTCATAATGCTGCCATCTGCTGGACCACTTATTTCCCTTTTGTACCTCTGGGGAGATCAGGACCTCTAGGAAGCAGAAACTGTACTAGGGTGAGCACTGTGGGGTATCTCCCTCAATTCTCCATCAATGAAGGATTTGTTCCCTGAGATGCTAGGAGTGCTGTTGGTAGATGACTTTTGGCTGTCAGCCCCATCAGTGACAGCCTCATTGGTAGAGAGCCACCTTGCCAAGTCCACACCCCAGGATGGCTCCCATCAAAGGACTGGTGGATGTGGCCCTGTCAGCCCCACTGGGGACAAGTCTGAAGGGCCATTCTAACTCGAGGACTTCCTGTGAGGTTTGCTGAGGCTGTCACTGGCCATGCATTACAGCTTGACCCCCCCTCTCTGCTCAACCTTGCTTCTCCCAACCCTCTCCCTTTATCAGGTGTTGATCTTAATAAACTCCTTAAGAAGCCTCCTACATGCAGATCTCCATCTCAGAGTCTGCTTCCTGGGAAACACTGTATTCTGATAACTAAATTGAAGAACTGGGTTAGGTTAGAGTAAGTGCAAATATATACTTGCTGAAAAATGGAGTGATTCCTTTTATAAACAGAGAGGCTAACCATCTCTTCCCTAAGAGGGATCACCACTCCTTTCTTGATCCTATCTCTTCTCATCAACTCTTGCTTCTCTGCAGACCTCTCTTCACCCTCTTCCTCAAGTTTCTTACATATCCCCAATCCTTAAAAATGGGAGTACCTCAGGGCTTTGTCCCGGGCCATCTTTTCTAGATGGTGTCAACAACCAACTTGAGTTGTCAACTTCAAGGTCAGTTGACAAGTCTGTTTGTTATGTCCCCAACATCTATGACAGTGCTTGGCACTTAGTAGCCACTCAACAAATACTTATTTTATTGACTGCAAGTTCATACCCTTTATATTTATCTCCCTGTTGGGGAAAAGAAAGCTAACCTAGTAGCTGCATGGAAGAGTTTTGAAGAGAAGATTTATGTTAAGTTTCTGAAGTGACCTGTTTTTTTTTCCCCTTTTAAAAAATATTTTATTTATTTATTTATTTATTTATTTACTTGAGAGAAAGAGAGAGCATGTGTGCATGTGCACAAGCACCGGGAGATGCAGAAGGGAAGGAAGAGGGAGGGGAGAAAGAATCTCAGGCAGACTCTGTCCTGAGCACAGAGCCTGATGCAGCGATCTATCTCAAGACCCTGAGATCATACCTGACTGAAACCAAAAGTCTGCCGCTCAACCAACTGAGCTACCCAGGCACCTCTTTTTTTGCTTTTTTGGTGTAGTCTCACATTTTTGTTTCTTAGAGCCCTTCTTCAGTCATCTCTTCACCCCTTACTTTTGTTCTTCATTCACACTACAGTGCACAAAGACAGTGTGGCTAAAGCGCTGTTCTCAAAGGGAAAGTGTTGTTTTAGCTGATATTGGTAATACAAATGGGGAGTGTACTGCATAATAATCATAGCCATCTCAGTGTTAGCTGCGCTTATTTTGTTTGGTTCTGTGAAGGAGAATGACTTCCACTCTTTCATTTGATGTCTACGATGCTATGAGACCATTCTTATGATTTCCATTTCATAGCTGATGAAACTGACAGAACGTAACCTTTCCAACCCAAATACATAGCCAGAAAACAGAGGATCAGGAGTCAAATTCTTGTGTTTCATTCTAAATTGCATGCTCTTTTTTTTTTTTTTTAATAAATATTATGTTGTTGGAGCAAAAACCTAGAACTGCAGGCACACTTGGGTTGCCAGGTAGGGGAGGACTGGTCAGTTTCTAGCATAAACCACTGTGCAGTAAGATCCGTCTTCTTTACCAAACCTGAAACCAAGTTTCTTTCTATGATGCCCTTGGAAGACTAAGGCTTCTCAGTCCTATTGTCTGGCTCTCTAGCTTTTTCTGGAAAAACTCCTGGATGAAATAGAAGTCTATCTTCACATGGGTGATACCTCCAATTCATAGGATTTATGGATACTTGTCACGGGAATCAAAATATTAACCAAGGTAAAAGAAGCAAAACTAAGTAATAGGACATAGATGGGCCATCTGTACTGATTCAAATTTGACAATTTTATCCAACTACCATGAAAGCAAAAGCACCATAATGAAGCTATTTCTTCAAAATTGAGGAAGGAGTGAAGAATGAATCCTTCTTGAAAAAAGAACCAAATAGTATCCTGATAGTGATCTGGCTAGCCCCAAGCTCAAAACTGATTAATGTCTCCCCAGAGCATGGTCTTACCCACAGAACTCTTCATGCCAGAATACCAGCTGTGACTCCGCTATACTTTTCATTTGGAAACAAATCTTCCTTTCCAGTTTTCCAAGCCTTTCTGTCTAACCATGTTCTTGGCACACTATCTGATCACAGCTCAGAGATTTTTAACCTGCCTGAAAAATACTGTGGATGGATTTTCCAGGAATGCTAACCTAGACTGGAAAACAATGTTTGATCTTAAGTAATAGTTTCTTTTTTCTCTTTACCCACTGTCATGCACAAAATATACCTCAGTAAGCAGCTGACTCTGTGTGTGTGGGGGGGCACTGGAAAAATGATTTCAACTTATTGATGGAGGAGGGAAGTGCCTGAAAGGCAAATTCATTATTGATAATGTGGGAGAACTGGCAAAGGATAAGGCAAGATAATGTCAGTATAGTCTCCTTATGAGGTCTGGGTAATACTTCTTAAACATCTGTATTCCCTGCTCCCTATTACTCATCTGAAAGCCTTCCCCAGATTTTTAACCATTTCAGTGGAGCTGGAGATTTCTATTATTATTTCCACTTCCCTACCTTTTAAAAAAGATTTTATTTATTTATTCATGAGAGACAAAGAGAGAGGGAGAGGCAGAAGTAGAGGCAGAGAGAGAAGCAGGCTCCTGAAGGAACAGGAAGCCCAATGCAGGACTCGATCCCAGGACCCTGGCATCATGACCTGAGCCGAAGGCAGATGCTTAAGCATCTGAGCCATCTAGGTACCCCCTACTTTTTTTTTTTTTTTAAGATTTATTGATTTATCTATTTGAGAGAGAGAACACGTGCATGTGTACATGCATGCGAGTCGGGGTGGGGGTAGCATAAGGCAGAGAGAGAGAGGGTTCTAAGCAGACTGTCCGCTGAGCATGGGGCCTACTGGGGCTCTGTCTTATCACCCTGAGATCATGACCGGAGCCAAAACCAGCTCCTGCTTAACTGACTGCACCACCCAGGCACCCCTCCCTGACTTTTTCATAGCCAATATTTCTCGAGTAATCACCACCTGCTAGATACAGTGTTAAGTGATTTGGGAAGGTCGCCTTTGCCAAAGCCCTGCAAGCCCAGGAGGTAGGTATTACTATCTCCACATACATGTGAGCATGTGAAGTAGGCACGGGTTAAAAAACATGTCCAGGGTCCTAGAACTAGTAAGAAGCAAAGGCTGTATTCCAACCCAGGAGTGTCTGACTCCAGAGACTCCACTCATCGCATTAAACCAAACTGTCTCCACCTAGAAGACAGTTGGAGTTGCTGGAGGAGAAGTTGCCAAACTGTCCCCAGGTTCCAGCCTTCCAGCCGTGGCCTCCAAGCCTTCTGGGAGAGCTTGGTAGGTGTCTGTGTGCTTTTCAGACCAAACGTGGGGTGAGAGTTAGTAACCTGGGAAGCCAAAGAGAAGATGAGTTTAACAAACACAGACTTTCCCTCGCACAGAACAGCATTGCTGGCTGAGGGCTGTGATGTTTATTAGCTGTGGAGACAAGGACCTTGCCTGCTGAGCAGTTTTATGACATACCAAGAACTCTGTCTGTGGCCTTTCCTACTTCTGAGAAAACCAGACACCAGGAAACAGGATTGGAGTGAGTGAAATATAAAACTGGTGTAGAGTACATCCTAGCTATTGTAATGCCCGCTGGGATGTCAGCCCTAACAAAACAAACAAACAAAAACCATCATGGTCTTTATGTTCCAGGTTTTGGTTCTTTTTCTCTTCCTTCTTCAGTTCAGGTTTTGTTTCTTCATTGCTTCTTCTGGGTGGGACATGTTCTTTAAGATGCTTTAGAAAATGCCAGACTTTCTCAACATTATGGGGAGAAATACAACTTTGATATTTTTAAAAGATCGAGCGCATATAGGTGGTATGTGTGTGTATGGGGGGGCAATTTTTAGGATGTTTTTGCTTGCACATAGCAGAAAAATAAACTCAAGTTGTAATCATAAAGAAAATATATTAATTTAAATAACAGTGAAGTCCAGCGATCATGTGTTCTTTAGGCTGGGTTTGATTCAGGGGCTCAATGATGGAACCAAGGCATCAGTTTCTTCTTCTCGTTCTGCTTTGCTTTCCAAGGGTTTAACCTCATTGAAAAGTCCTCTCATGGTTTAAACTTGGTGCTGGCAGCAACTCAAGCCAAAAGATTTCTTGTTTACATCTGGGAAAGAAAAAGGGAGTCTTCTCTCCACCATCTAACCAAAGTCCTTTGCTTAACTATGATCAATTTAGACATGACTACATTTGTGAATCAACCATGGTTGCCATGTGAACTGGAAGAGCTTGACTCCACCAGCTCCAGGAATGGGTCCAGACTGGTTTAAGTCAGTGAGTATAATCCCCACTCTGTTCCTGTAGTAATTGGTTCAGGATTGATGCATAGCTGGTGCCTAAGCCATGCTGGAAATGGGATTCTTTGGCTATAGTGCTTGTTTTGTAGTAAATGGGGGCGGGTCCAATGGAGGCTAAGCCTGCAGCTGCACCATCTACTTCAGATGCAGGAGCAAAATAAAGTCAACCAGTCAGAACTATCTAATTTTTGGTCATGAAGAAAAATACTTACATATAAGAAAATTAGTTACACTATTTTAAACAACTTTAATCCTATTTGCCTGCTGATTCTGCCTCTACTTAACTGAATAGATTTCAAATTCCTAGTTCGCCTTCCATGCAATGTTGAGGCAGGTAATGTAAGCCACTAGAGTCACTATTTCCAGTCAAAAAAGAGTTCAGGAACAGCTCTAGCTTTGGGGTTCTATCTTACTTTTCCTTAAAAATTTTCTTATTATATTTCCCTATAAAAATACACATATACATAAAATGACAAGAAAATGTTCATACCACTGCATACCACTTATGCATATTCACTGCATAAGTACAAAGTTATGTAAAGCAAATGTTAAATTTTTCTCCATCTCAACTACCCTAGAGATAATTAATATTAACACCTTACTATGTACTTTCAGTGTTTTTTTGCCCACAAAGAGCATAACTACATGCATAGAGTTGTTTGGGCTGAGTTTTTTTAAATAAAAAAATAAAATATCGTACACGTTACAAATATCATTTCTCCCTTAAAAATACATCATTGCTATATTTCTGTATCAATAGCTGTAGATTAACTTGTTTTTTTAGTAGATTCCGATTTGGTATAAGTACTACAAAATTTATCCAACTATTGTGTTATTCTATTCTATTATTCATGGGCATTCAAGTTATTTGCATTTATTTGCTACAGAAAACAATGCGATTTCACTTCATTTAATTCAGAATGGGTATAAATTATATTTCAATAAAGTTGTTATAAAATATGTGAGTGAGTGTGTGTGTGTGTGTGTATCTTATCAATGAATCTATTCTCAGAGCTTGATCCTGTGCGTGGCCCATAGTATCAACTAACTAAATGTTTGTTCACTTAATTTCCCATGGATTTAGAACACTAACCAAAGTAGTGAGCAACTCATCAGAAGTACATTCCAAGGCATTTACAAACCTTCAAATTCTTAATACCACTTTTATCAGTCAAGGTTTGACAGGAAACAGATTGATATAAGGTGATTGAGGTGAGTTAAATGAATGGACTAATGATGAGGGCAAGGATCCATTTAAGGGAAACCAACTCAGAAGAGTGAAGTAGTGAGCAGGAACCCTAACCTGACCCCGACTGTGAAGACCGAGGAGTGGGAGCCAACACTGGAATCTGGAAAATGGGCTACATCTGGAGGAGAAGCCTGACTGTCTGGAACAGTGGGGTAACTTCAACAGAGGAACCTGGTCCCTGCCTACCCATGGCCTGCCAGGAAAGTTCTAGGGGGCTAACTGTCCCAACATTCTCTTCCTGTCCTTTCTTCTATTGCTGCTTCCCATTGGTCAGTACTAACTGGAGAGAATGGAAACTCAAAGATGCTGTTGACAAAGGTCAGCTTTTTTGGCCCCTGAGCAAGACTGAACAGTATAGAGCATATAGGTTATGGTAGCATATAATATACCTCTTAGAATTCAGGAATTGAGTGAAAAATGTAAATGTTACTGTTGGGTATAATTTAATACACTTGGGACTAGAGTAATTTACAAAGCTGGTTTTTAGTTTTTGTTTTTATTTTCGTTTTTCTGAACAATGGCACCACTTTTTTTTTTAGCTCTTTATTTTTACTGTCAACATTTGCAATAAGAACAAATAAACATATTACAAGCTCTTCAGTACAGGGTCATATCTGTGCTCCACAGTGACTTGCAAAGGGATGACTGGTTGGTTGCTTCGGGAATTCCTTTCTCATTAGCATCATTATACCTAGATGGGCTAGAAAACAAGTCATCCCAGAAAAGAACTCCATCCTAGCTTGGTGAGACTGAGATTGAGTGATATTGTATGATTCAGTTATTATCTCACTAACCCACTCTGTGGCAGGATTTGTACCAGGCACTGGGAAGAATGTAAAGAGGTATTAGACACAACCCTCAGGGAGCTCATCATCTCCTGAAAGAGAGAGGCAAGTAAACAAATGTTTGCAGTGTACTGTGTAAATTTAGTGCCAGAGCTATGCATGGTCAGTAGAGTGTAGGGATTATGTGCTTGTGTTCAAAATATGGTTCCATCACCTACAACATCTGTGGCATTTAGCAAGTCACTTAACTTCTTAAGTATAATAACTGTGTCAGATTATAGTTTCTCAAAATGGCACAACAACAACTCCCTTCCCACATGTAACATGACCTTGCCA
Organism: Taxidea taxus jeffersonii; assembly: GCA_003697995.1. Lineage (NCBI taxonomy): Eukaryota > Metazoa > Chordata > Mammalia > Carnivora > Mustelidae > Taxidea > Taxidea taxus. Next base: position 62,874 of record ML093116.1, on the reverse strand, counting down.
TCTAAGCCCCCCAACAAAGGGTGGAATTAAGTTTTCTGACCCCTTGAATCTGAGAGTGTCCTGGGACTGCTTTGACCAACAGAATATGGTAGGAGTAACACTGCCAGTTCTAGATATAACCCACGTTCATCTGGTCTGGCAAATTTCATGTCTAGCCTTTTGGAACACTGTATGATTGCAGTTAGTGATGGAACACAGAGTTTGTGTTAACCATCTGGCTGACCTCAGTAAAGTCTAGATCTATAAAAAACCTAAGTTGGACAAGGCTGATGATAGAATGCAAAAATATGGGAGTGTAAGAACAGGATTTAGGGGTTTGATAGTCACTTCTGCCATAATACCTTCCAGAGCAGCAAACAAATGTGCTCCCTTCCAAATACTTAGTGGAAAATGCAAAGAAAGTCTACATTTCTGCTCAGACTCTGACATAGATAGGCAGTCAAGCTGGTTGCCATTTTCATGGATTTGTTGCTCCTATTGTTAATTGACATCCCCACTATTTGTTGCTTTAGAAAACTAAGTCTCTCTGGGCTTTAGTTTCTTCATTGATAAAATTGGGATAATGGGGGGAGGAGTCAAGATGGCGGAGAAGTAGCAGGCTGAGACGACATCAGGCAGCAGGAGATCAGCTAGATAGCCTATCAAACCATTCTGAACACCTACGAATCCATAGGAGATCAAAGAGAAGAAAAACAACAATTCTAGAAACAGAAAATCGACCACTTTCTAAAAGGTAGGACCAGCGGAGAATGAATCCAACGCGACGGGAAGATACACCCCAGGGGGAGGGGCCGGCTCCCGGCAAGCGGCGGAACAATGGAGCACAAAATCAGGACTTTTAAAAGTCTGCTCCACGGAGGGACATCGCTCCAGAGGCTAAACTGGGGTGAAGACCTCACGGGGACAGCGTGGACTCAGGTCCCGCGGGGTCACAGAAGGATCGGGGGTGTCTGAGTGTCGCAGAGCCCACAGGTATTAGAGCGGGGAAGCCGGCTGCGGAGACAGAGCCGAGGTTTCCTAGTGGTCTGTGACACGGGCCGGTGCTCTGTGCGAGGGGTCCCCACAAGATCCGGGGAGACTCCGACCCCGGGAGAGCTCAGGGATCTACGGGGTTCGGAGACTCCAGGTGGGACTCTGCCAGAGACAGAGATGCTTGGTCACAGGCTGGGTGAGCTCGGAGCTCCCAGAAGCCAGTGAGACGGGACTGATGACGCACGATTTTCTCCGGGCGCGGCCGGAGGCTGGGGAGACCGGAGTGATTAAGCGCTTTCCTCCAAAGGCGCACTGAAGACTGGGGCCCCTAGCTCTCGGCTCCTCTGAACCGGAGATTGGGAGGCTGCCATTTTCCTTCCCGTCCTCCGGAACTCTACAGAAAGCGTTCAGGGAACAAAAGCTCCCGAAAGCGAACCTGAGAGGATTACTTAGCCCGGCCCCTGATAAGGGCGGTGCAATTCGGCCTGGGGCAGAGACACTTGAGAATCACTACAACAGGCCCCTCCCCCAGAAGATCAACAAGAAATCCAGCCAAGACCAAGTTCACTTAACAAGGAGAACAGCGGATTCTTATCTGGACAAAATGACAAGGCTGAAGAACTCACCACAAAAAAAAGAACAGGAGACAGGACCGAAGGCTAGGGACCTAATCAATACAGACATTGGTAATATGACAGATCTGGAATTCAGGATGACGATTCTCAAGGTTCTAGCCGGGCTCGAAAAAGGCATGGAAGATATTAGAGAAACACTGTCAGGAGAAATAAAAACCCTTTCTGGAGAAATAAAAGAACTAAAGTCTAATCAAGTTGAAATAAAAAAAGCTATTAATGAGGTGCAATCAAAAATGGAGGCTCTTACTGCTAGGATAAATGAGGCGGAAGAAAGAATTAGGGATATAGAAGACCAAATGACAGAGAATAAAGAAGCTGAGCCAAAGAGAGACAAACAACTACTGGACCACGAGGGGAGAATTCAAGAGATAAGTGATGCCATAAGACAAAACAACATTAGAATAATTGGGATTCCAGAAGAAGAAAGAGAAATAGGAGCAGAAGGTATACTGGAGAGGATTATTGTAGAGAATTTCCCTAATATAGCAAGGGGAACAAGCATCAAAATCCAGGAGGTGCACAGAACACCCCTCAAAATCAAGAGGAATTGACCCACACCCCGCCATCTAATAGTAAAATTTACAAGTCTTAGCGACAAAGAGAAAATCCTGAAAGCAGCACGGGACAAGAAGTCTGTAACATACAATGGTAAAAATATTAGATTGGCAGCAGACTTATCCAGAGAGACCTGGCAGGCCAGAAAGAACTGGCATGATATATGCAGAGCACTAAACGAGAAAAACATGCAGCCAAGAATACTTTATCCAGCTAGGTTATCATTGAAAATAGAAGGAGAGATAAAAAGCTTCCAGGACAAACAAAAACTGAAAGAGTTTGTAAACACCAAACCAGCTCTACAGGAAATATTGAAAGGGGTCCTCTAAGCAAAGAGAGACCCTAAAAGTATTATCAGAAAGGAACAGAGACAATATACAGTAACAATCACCATACAGGCAATACAATGGCACTAAATTCATATCTCTCAATAGTTACCCTGAATGTAAATGGGCTAAATGCCCCAATCAAAAGACACAGGTTTCAGAATGGATAAAAAAACAAAACCCATCCATATGCTGCCTACAAGAAACTCATTTCAGACCTGAAGACACCTCCAGATTGAAAGTGAGGGGGTGGAAAACAATTTACCATGCTAATGGACATCAGAAGAAAGCTGGGGTGGCAATCCTTATATCAGATCAATTAGATTTTAAGCCAAAGACTATAATAAGAGATGAGGAAGGACACTACATCATACTCAAAGGGTCTGTCCAACAAGAAGATCTAACAATTTTAAATATCTATGCCCCTAACATGGGAGCAGCCAACTATATAAACCAACTAATAACAAAATCAAAGAAACACATTGACAAGAATACAATAATAGTTGGAGACTTTAATACACCCCTCACTGAAATGGACAGATCATCCAAGCAAAAGATCAACAAGGAAATAAAGGTCTTAAATGACACACTGGACCAGATGGACATCACAGATATATTCAGAACATTCTACCCCAAAGCAACAGAATACACATTCTTCTCTAGTGCCCATGGAACATTCTCCAGAATAGATCACATCCTGGGTCATCAATCAGGTCTCAACAGGTATCAAAAGATTGGGATCATTCCCTGCATATTTTCAGACCACAATGCTCTGAAGCTAGAACTCAATCACAAGAGGAAATTTGGAAAGAGCACAAATACATGGAGACTCAACAGCATCCTTCTAAAAAATGAATGGGTCAACCAGGAAATTAAAGAAGAATTGAAAAAAACCATGGAAACAAATGATAATGAAAACACAACGGTCCAAAATCTGTGGGACACAGCAAAGGCAGTCCTGAGAGGAAAATATATAGCCATACAAACCTATCTCAAGAAACAGGAAAGGTCTCAAATACACAACCTAACCCTACACCTTAAGGAACTCGAGAGAGAGCAACAAAGAAAGCCTAAACCCAGCAGGAGAAGAGAAATAATAAAGATCAAAGCAGAAATCAATGAAATAGAAACCAAAAAAACAATAGAACAAATCAATGAAACTAGGAGCTGGTTCTTTGAAAGAATTAATAAGATTGATAAACCCCTGGCCAGACTTATCCAAAAGAAAAGAGAAAGGACCCAAATAAATAAAATCATGAATGAAAGAGGAGAGATCACAACCAACACCAAAGAAATACAAACAATCATAAGAACATATTATGAACAAATCTATGCCAACAAATTCGACAATCTGGAAGAAATGGATGCTTTCCTAGAGACATATAAACTGCCAAAACTGAACCAGGAAGAAATAGAAAACCTGAATAGGCCCATAACCAGTAAGGAGATTGAAACAGTCATCAAAAATCTCCAAACAAACAAAAGCCCAGGGCCAGATGGCTTCCCAGGGGAATTCTACCAAACATTTAAAGAAGAATTAATTCCTATTCTCCTGAAACTGTTCCAAAAAATAGAAATGGAAGGAAAACTTCCAAACTCATTTTATGAGGCCAGCATCACCTTGATCCCCAAACCAGACAAGGATCCCATCAAAAAAGAGAATTACAGACCAATATCCTTGATGAACACAGATGCGAAAATTCTCACCAAAATACTAGCCAATAGGATCCAACAGTACATTAAAAGGATTATTCACCACGACCAAGTGGGATTTATTCCAGGGCAGCAGGGTTGGTTCAACATCCGCAAATCAATCAATGTGATACAGTACATTAACAAAAGAAAGAACAAGAACCATATGATACTCTCAATAGATGCTGAAAAAGCATTTGACAAAGTGCAACATCCCTTCCTAATCAAAACTCTTCAAAGTGTAGGGATAGAAGGCACATACCTCAATATTATCAAAGCCATCTATGAAAAACCCACTGCAAGTATCATTCTCAATGGAGAAAAACTGAGAGCTTTTCCGTTAAGGTCAGGAACACGGCAGGGATGTCCGCTATCACCACTGCTATTCAACATAGTACTAGAAGTCCTAGCCTCAGCAATCAGACAACAAAAAGAAATTAAAGGCATCCAAATCGGCAAAGAAGAAGTCAAACTATCGCTCTTTGCAGATGATATGATACTATATGTGGAAAACCCAAAAGGCTCCACTCCAAAACTGCTAGAGCTTGTACAGGAATTCAGTAAAGTGTCAGGATATAAAATCAATGCACAGAAATCAGTTGCATTTCTTTACACCAACAACAAGACAGAAGAAAGAGAAATTAAGGAGTCAATCCCATTTACAATTACACCCAAAACCATAAGATACCTAGGAATAAACCTAACCAAAGAGGCAAAGAATCTATACTCAGAGAACTATAAAGTACTCATGAAAGAAATTGAGGAAGACACAAAGAAATGGAAAAATGTTCCATGCTCATGGATTGGAAGAATAAATATTGTGAAAATGTCTATGCTACCTACAGCTATCTACACATTTAATGCAATGCCTATCAAAATCCCATCCAATTTTTTCAAAGAAATGGAACAAATAATCCTAAAATTTATATGGAACCAGAAAAGACCTCGAATAACCAAAGGAATATTAAAAAAGAAAACCAAAGTTGGTGGCATCACAATTCCAGACTTCAAGCTCTACTACAAAGCTGTCATCATTAAGACAGTATGGTACTGGCACAAAAACAGACACATAGATCAATGGAACAGAATAGAGAGCCCAGAAATAGACCCTCAACTCTATGGTCAACTAATCTTCGACAAAGCACGAAAGAACATCCAATGGAAAAAAGACAGCCTCTTCAACAAATGGTGTTGGGAAAATTGGACAGCCACATGCAGAAAAATGAAATTGGACCATTTCATTACACCACACATGAAAATAGACTCAAAATGGATGAAGGACCTCAACGTGAGAAAGGAATCCATCAAAATCCTTGAGGAGAACACAGGCAGCAACCTCTTCGACCTCAGCCGCAGCAACTTCTTCCTAGGAACAATGCCAAAGGCAGGGGAAGCAAGGGAAAAAATGAACTATTGGGACTTCATCAAGATCAAAAGCTTTTGCACAGCAAAGGAAACAGTCAACAAAACCAAAAGACAACTGACAGAGTGGGAAAAGATATTTGCAAACGACATATCAGATAAAGGGCTAGTATCCAAAATCTACAAAGAGCTTAGCAAACTCAACACCCAAAGAACAAATAATCCAATCAAGAAATGGGCAGAGGACATGAACAGACATTTCTGCAAAGAAGACATCCAGATGGCCAACAGACACATGAAAAAGTGCTCCACATCACTGGGCATCAGGGAAATACAAATCAAAACCACAATGAGATACCACCTCACACCAGTCAGAATGGCTAAAATGAACAAGTCAGGAAATGACAGATGCTGGCGAGGATGTGGAGAAAGGGGAACCCTCCTACACTGTTGGTGGGAATGCAAGCTGGTGCAACCACTCTGGAAAACAGCATGGAGGTTCCTCAAAAAATTGAAAATAGAGCTACCCTAGGACCCAGCAATTGCACTACTGGGTATTTACCCTAAAGATACAAACGTAGTGATCCAAAGGGGCACGTGTACCCGAATGTTTACAGCAGCAATGTCCACAATAGCCAAGTTATGGAAAGAACCTAGATGTCCACCAACAGATGAATGGATAAAGAAGAGGTGGTATATATATTCAATGGAATACTCTGCAGCCATCAAAAGAAATGAAATCTTACCATTTGCGACGAGATGGATGGAACGAGAGTGTATTATGCTTAGCGCAATAAGTCAACTGGAGAAAGACAA
>ML093116.1:0-56416 GCA_003697995.1 Taxidea taxus jeffersonii | reverse complement strand
ACCAAAAGAGACTCTTAATGTCATAAAACAAACTGCGGGGGGTGGGGAGGAGAGGGGTTGGGAGAGGGTGGTGGGGTTACATTATATGTTTAAATAAAGCTTAAATAAATTTAAAAAAAAAGAAAAAAAAGGGTAAGAGTATTTCATTTATTTCCAGTCCTTTACTGGGGTAATTAAAATTCTGAGTCTTCTAAAAAAAAAAAAAAATTGGGATAATGTTAGAACCTATCTCGTAGGATGACTGTGAAAATTAATGAAACTTTGTGTGTGGTGGTTTAGCATAATGCCTGGTTGATAGAAATCAGTCAACAAAGCTTTGCCTAATTGCTATAGATTGAACATTTGTGTCTCCTCAATATTCAGATGTTGAAACCTCATCCCCACTGGATTTGTATCAGAGTCTTTAGGAGGTGATTAAGTTATGAAAGGGGAGCTTTTATGAATGGGATTAGTATCCTTAAAAAAGAGGCCACAGAGAGTCCTGGGTCCTTCAGCATGTGAAGACATAGCAAGGATGTCTGTGAACCAGGAAGCAGGTTCCCACTAGATATAGAATCTCCCTGTGCCTTGATCTTGGACTTCTCAGCTTCCAGAATCATGAGAAATAAATCTCTGTTGTTTATGTTCCTCGGTCTATGGTATTTTGTTATGACAGCCTGAATGGACTCAGAAACCATTTGAGGGTTTAATATAATTGTTATATTAACAATTAACAATTGACAATTAACAATTAACATAATTTTTGATAGGCATTAAATCAGTTCTTTTCTCCCAGGGAAGTCGGGCTACTTTTGTAAACTTTGAATTTAAAGGATATTAGCATAAAAATATTCATTCAGGAGAGTTCTCACCTATTTTTTGGGACTGTGGCACTCTCATCTCTTTAATGAAGGAAATTTCAGCTACCTCTGAGATGTGAGTTAGGAAAAAAATTGGCTCCTTAAGGATATTTTTATCTTTGCCTACTCAGAAGTCTGCCAATGACTGAGCTGGGTCCTAAAATCTAGAGAAGAGATTGCTTCAGGGACTCTCTAGAAGGTCGTTCAGTTACCCCAATCACTGAAATAATCTTAGACTATTTACCTAACTCTTCTGAACTTCAGTTTACTTATTTGTGGAACAAGGGTATAGTAGGTTTGGGAAGATTACACAAGACCACATATAGCAGAAGATAATACATACACTTTAGTTTTGTTCTCCTTGTTCTCATCCCAACTACTGTGAGTATGCACTATAAACATTTCAAGACTGCCTGCCCCCTTCCCAGGCAAGGAAAAGCCACCTAGACCAGAAGGGTACATACCAGTGGAGCCAATGACTGACAGATATGAGTACAAAAGACTGACCTTGGCTTTAATGGGAGATTACTCTGATATGCAATTTATGCTCCAGGGGGCCACCTCGGGTAAGGCTAAGTCTAGACTTTATCTCAACATTCTTTCTTCTTGCCTTCCTTAGAGGTTTTTCTGAAGAGTATTCCTTCTACAAATCGTATTTATTGGCCATACCAAATCCTGCTTTGAGAGATCCAGACCTTACATGCTTAACGAAGAACCCAAGATAAAATAATTATCCTTAAAATCTTTTGACAACATTTCCTGCAGAAACTGCCTAAATGTCTTTTTCTATCTTGAGTCAACTCAAAATTCCTCCATTCTGCCATGGCCCCAGGGAACTTGCTTGATTACCAGGGACTGTTCACCCAAAGAAAATCAGTCTGTTATTTGTTTAAAGGAATAACCTCTGCAGGGTTGATACCTCTGTGCCTCTCTGTGAATGCCATTTTACTTCTATCCTTCTATAGTTAGTTAGGGAAGTAGAGGCTATCTAAAAACCCAGAAAGAATGTATGAGGTTTCTTGATGTGGATGAGCCTGTTTTTGAAATTGGTAGGCTTCTAGAAGCAAATACTTTCAGACTAAACTGGTTGATATGTTTGTATAGATTTTTCTTTCCTTTTTCTTTGGTTTCTCATAAGGCAAGTTCTGGAGGCTGGTAACTTGAAGAGGAATGAAGACTTTTGTGAGAAAATACTGAGTTTAAAAACTGTTCCATGTGGTTTAAAATATGTTTTAGATATTCAGTAGGAAAAATTGTGGACTTAATCACAATAGTTTGATTTGGAAGAATTTTCTATCAGCAGAAAACCCAGTGGATAGCTGGGGACTCTGAAGCATAACTTAAATGTTGATGTGCAAAGATCAAGTTCTCACCAGGGAACTTCAGAGGAGAGAAGAGGTTCGCTAAAAGAGAGTTGATGGTGGTGGGGAAATGACATAGGATGGAGGGTACATAAAAGGGTTGAAACAGCCCCGTGGACATTTAATAAGGAACTGGCTGTTGATGAGTACATATATTTTATTTTATTAGACAGAGAGAAACACAGCCAGAGAGGAAACACAAACAGAGGGAATGGGAGAATGAGAAGCAAGCTTCCCGCCGAGCAGGGAGCCCAATGCGGGGCTCGAAACCAGGACCCTGGGATCATGACCTGAGCTGAAGGCAGACGCTTAATGTCTACCACCCAGGTGCCCTGATAAGTATAAATATTATCATCAATCAGGCAACATCTAGCACAGGTCTGGTGGTAGGAATTTTAGTAGAACCAAATTCATTCATCCTGTCATGTATGTGTTCAACACTATTAAGTGCCTTCTATGTATGGTTGTGCAAAGACAAATAAAACTTCTCCGTGAAATTTCTGCACTCAAAGACCAGCTATAAGAAAAAAAATAATCTAGCTTATTCCGCTTACCATAATGTCCTCAATGTTCACTCATGTTATTGCATGTGGCAGGACTTCCTTCTTTTTTACAGTTGAATAATCCCCCCACCACACACACACACACACACACACACACACACACACCACAGTTTCTTTATCCATTCATCCGTCAATGGATTTAGGTTGTTTCAAATTATGTGAGGTATCTAAAAATAGTCAAACTCAGAAGCAGAAAGGAGAATGATGGTCACCAGAGGCTGGAGGCAGGGAGAAATGGAGAGTTTTTGTTCACTGGATAAAAATTTCAATAATGCAAGATGAATAAGTTGTAGAGCTCTGCTGTACACCATTGTGCTTGTGGATAACAATATTGTGCTATACACTTAAACATTTAAGAGGATAGATCTCATATTATGTGTTCTTACCACAATTTTCTAAAAAAAAAAAAAAGAATGAAGCCTAAGACCTCGATCTTGGATAAAATAAGAAAGAGAAATGAAAATTTGAGGAAATAAGGATTCTAAGGTTCTAGGGAGAGGCCAGTTTAGGAGACCAGTATGGCCAGGAGAAGTTTAAAATATGATAAAATAGGAAGAAATGAGTGCCTGTGGTCACACTGAACACAGATCAGGAAGAGAAGTCAAGATAGGACATTAGGGATAAAGAGGGTAATTTCACAGTTTGCTACCCTTAAAATGGATGGGTTCCAGAAGTCAAGTCTTAATTCTGTTACTTCTTTAGTCTATGACTCTTAACAACTTACCTAACTGTTGGCAATTTGGGTTTCTTGATCTGTAAAATAAAATTTATGATGGTATCACCTTATTAAGATCAGTGTGTGGTATTATTTATTATCTCATTTAGATAAGCTATGTGTAAAGGACTTTGCAAACTAAAAAACATTCTACAAATGCTAGTTTTACTAATAATGAGAGAACTTTTGTGGTCATATAGTATTGTAAATATTTTTCCTATTTCATAATTTCCACACTTATTCTGTCTAATGCCTAATATTCTACAAAACTGACGCATCCTAAGTAATTAAGGATGTGAACTTCAGTGATGTGAATTAGCTCATCCAGGAAATGTTGGCACCAGGGTATGAACGGGGTTCTCCCTGACCTCAAAACTTATGCCATTAATCCAATATTGCCTAAAAGAGGAAATACCTGTGTTGTAGTTACCCAAAATCTCTATCTCTGAACGCATAAGGAAAACAAAGAAGGAACGGTTACTCTACAAGGATAGGGCATAAATCTAAAACTGCCAATGTTCTCAGCTAGGGAAAGAAAGAAAATGGTTGTGTGTGTTGGGTGTGAGAAAGAATAAAAAATGTAAAAATAAGTTTTGCTTGGCCCAGCTGACCGAGGGACAAGGGACAAAGAGCAGTCTTCATTTTGGAATCAAGGCTTCAGTGCATTTGCAGCTCAAGGTTGAATGAGCCGCCCCTTAGACAAATAAAGGGATGCTGCTGGCTTGTTCACTCCAGGGCTGGAGTAGAGCACCATGCACTCACCTGGGCTGTACGGTCGGTCATGTGGAACCCCTTTGAAATAACATTTGTTCCCCTTTAACTGTTATTCTGTTATTCTTAGGAATCGAGGTTTTTCCCCCCTTCCAGAAAGCCACAGCCTTGAGTATTACTCTTCAATAGTACAGACTAACTTGGCAATGAAATAAGGATTGCTGTTACAGATTCAATATGGATCAGTTATACATAAAGAAAAAAAAAACAAAACCAAAACTTCAGCTCTTTGAGGAACTGATCTTTGAACTTGGTCTGTTCTCCAAAGAGAAAGAAAAATGTCATCTTCTCAGAAAGTTAGATTTATTTTCCTTCTCCAGATTGTGTTTAGAAGTTGTGGGCCAACCTTTCATTCAGCAAACACCCAGTGTTACCTGGGTAGGATGCCCAGAAACACAGTAGCATGAATGTCTTAGCTTGCCACCTTTCTTTCTTATGGTCCTTCAACATGCCCCCACCCCCACCCCCACCCTTTTGCCCATTTGGTCAGCCTGTATGGTGGCCCAGGCCCAGCCATCCCGGTCACTTCCATGGTGTGGTAGTTCAAGCGATCAGAAGCATTTAGTCAGTGTCCATTGGATGCTGAATGCTCTGTTGGGCTCACTGTAGCAAGTGGGGGCAAACCAAGGAAGATTATGATGGTACACTAATGACAAAAAGGGACATAAAATGCCATCCCTGTTCCTAGGGAGCACACAGTCTCTTGGGAAGATTACACAGTCAAATGTCTACGTGGAGCCCAAGCAGGTAAGGTCAGTGAGGGAAGAAAGTCATGTGGGGATTGTGGAGTTTTGGAGAGTAATTCCTGAATAGAAAGGGGCATCCACAACTCAACTCCAGAAAAATCATTGCTATTCAGAAGGTTGGAACAGTGTGGCCTGATGTTTTAAGAAATACTAAAAATCTAATTTTAAAAAATTGTGGAAAATCTCTAGATTTATAATGTTGTCAACTAAAGTGTTATTTTAGAGCAGTTTGGCTAAAAATAAAATACATATACAGGTTGGTTGCAGTGTGAGAGAAATCATTTTGTGGTTTCTCCAAAGGGAGAAAGATAAGAAGGATAGTGATCCTTTGTTGTCCAGCCTGCTGCTCCCTTGAATATATTCAATAAGCTTTTATATCTTTAAAAAGAAGAAGAAAAACCCTATACCATTTTGATGTGTGTTATGATAGGAAAGGTCTAGATGCTCTGTGAGCAGAGGCAGGCACTCATCCTGGCACAGGAAGTCAAGATAGGCTTTCCAGAGGAGGTGGCATGGGTGTGAACCATGTCTTCACCATCCTGGCTGGTTAGAAGGAGGGGGAGTGGAACGCGTGTTTTTGGCTAAGGAGCCTGCACGTCCAATGTCAGGGACATGCATGAGGCAGGATTTGCTGGGGGATCTGGATGTAATTTAGAAGAAATGAAGGCTGCCTACAAGTTATGGAGTACTGAGGAATGAAGCTGGAGAACTAAGTTGGTGCCAGATCACAAAGGGCCTTGAACATTGTGCTAAGGATTTTGCACTTGATCTGCAGTATTAGGATTTTTTGAGCGAATTGAAGCAGAGGATTAGCATAATCCGATTGTGGTTTAGGAAGACTAGGCTGATGGAAAAAAGGCAAAAGTGGATGAGTTCGTGTTTCTTGAGAGGCTCTTTCAGGGTTTTGAGAGAGACATGATGAATTATATCAGTGACAACAGAAATACAGAAGAGAGATTCAAAGGATATTTAGCAGGTAGCCTCAGGGGGCTTGGTGAGAATGGGGAAGGAGAGGAATGAATTCAGAAAGAATCCAGGTTCCTGGCTTGAGGGATGGAGCTGATGGTGACCTGAAAGAAGGGAAGAGGTACAAGAGGGGTAGTTTTGTGTTTGAAGCTCAGGGGTTCAGTTTCAAGCAGGCTGAGAACAGGCAGAGATCCTCGCTGGCAGTGTTTTCTAGAAGACAGGGCAGGAGGAATGAGCCCCAGGCGGAAGGTGTAGGTTTGCGCTCACACAGGCAGGAGAGGGAAGACACAGGATCACACAGAAGATAGAGGATGGAACTTGATGAACACAGAGCTGGGGATGGCAGGTCAAAGCAGAGGCATCTAAAGGAAGTAGCCATACAGGTAGCAAGATGACCAGGGTTGGGGACACTCGGCTAACCCACTGCAGAGAGACTTAAGGAGGAAGTGTTACACAGAGCCAAATGCTGCTGAAAGGCTAACACGTGGAGAAGGATAAATATTTGTCTATTGGATTTAGCCTCAGGATGGTCATAGTTGATCTTGGCAATGGCAACTTTGGGAATGGAGGGGGAAGAAGCTGGCCGAGCATTGAGGAAAATGAATGGAGGTGAGGAAGTGGCACAGGGAGTCCCAAATACCCTTTTAAAGGTAGTTTGGATGTAAGCGGATGAGAGAGAAAGGTTGCTAATGGAAGGACTATACGTGGTGAAGGGACCTATACTTGGAGGAGGCTTAGAAATGCTGGTGTGTTGACGAAATGCTCATAGGGATGAGCAGCTCATCTATTGAGGAGGAAGACTGGCCCAGTGAGTGGCCCAAGATGGATGACTGGATGGTCCTGGAACATGTGTCATCTACTGTCTGTTGTCCATCCCCCCCATTGCCACACACCCCCACCCCATGCCTTGGTCATCTTGCTTTATGCTTTTCTCTCAGGTCCTGCTTCTTGCCTGCTTTGTTCTTGTGACATATTTGCCGGCATCTTTAGACAACTTCTCTGGCTGTGGGCTGTCTAGGAGAGGCTTGCCAATGACCCGGGGCTGGCAGTTACCATTCTTACATTTCCATACACAGGACCCTACTTAGGAAATACAAACAAACAGGATCCATACAAAGTTGGCTTGGGGGGCGCCCAGGGGGTTCAGTTGATTAAGCGTCCGACTCTTGATTTCGGCTCAGGTCATGATCTCAGGGTAGTGAGATCGAGCCCCATGTCGGGCTCCATGCTGAGGATGGAGCTTGCTTAAGATTCTCTCTCTTCCTCTCCTTCTGCCCCTTCCCACTTGCACTCTCTCTAAACAAAACAAAACAAAACAAAACAAAGTTGACTTTGTGTGCCTTTTAATAAAAGAATACTAATAAATGAGCCTTAGGGATGAAAAAAGTACAGCTTAGGGAACACAGTCAATAGTATTAGAATAATGCTGTTCAGTGACCAGTAGCTACTACCCTTAGCATGCTGAGTACCGTGTAAGGTATGGAATAGTTGAATCACTATTGTACAACAGAAAATAATATAACATTCTATGTCAACTCTATTTCAATAATAATAATAAAAGTATACTAAGAATTTTCTGTTTTTCCCGGAAGCAAAAGGCCAATACATGCAGTGGGTGGTCTGGTCTTAGACCCCTGACAAAACCTGGCAAAGGGTACCAATAAATGTGTCCCTTGGCAGCTATCTTTACTTTAATTGAATTGAAAATTGAAATGTAAATTTTGTGTCCCATTTTTTCCAAGTGACCAGTGTTCCCTAAAGGAAGTAGAAAGCAGAGAAGCTCATGATTTGGTCTGGGATTGAGAGCTGAATCAGCAATATCCACCGTGATTTTTTTTTTTAAAGGTTTTATTTATTTATTTGACAGAGATCACAAGTAGGCAGAGAGGCAGGCAGAGAGAGAGAGGAAGGGAAGCAGGCTCCCCGCCGAGCGGAGAACCCGATGCGGGGCTCGATCCCAGGACCCTGGGATCATGACCTGAGCCGAAAGCAGAGGCTTTAACCCACTGAGCCACCCAGGCGCCCCCCACCATGATTTTTTTATAGCTGGTGTGCACATACCTTTGTTTGGGTTGATTTCATGCTAAAACTGTCCGCTGCTACAAATGCCAAAACCCCTCTCATCCCTCGCTCCCAACTCCCACCTCCAACCTAACTCAGGCTGGATGATGAAATCTGAATGAACTTTATCAAAGGCTGGCCCAGAAAGCTACCATGCAGAGAGAGAGTGCTGTGGGTGGAGGAGTCAATCCATGCATGGGGCAGAATAAGAAGGACACTCCAAGGTGGAGTGAAATGTGGGGACTCCGGGTGAGAGGAGCACCCACTTGGGTGAGAGAAGCCTAGCGTGGGAAGTCAGAATCCAAATGCGTTGAGGAGGGCTTCTGCATGGAAGTATAGCCTGGTGGGGAATGTTAGTGCTTGAGTGGACGGGAGGGCATCTACCTGAGGGAAGTGTTGCTGAGAAGATGGAAGATTTGTTACCTAAAATGGGATTAATCATGTCAAAAGGAGTTACAAATATAGAAAGGAAGACTACCCAAATTAACTTGATGACGTTGAGCTCGACTTGAAGTGTAATTGTGAACTCATGGCATTCAATATATAGGTATATGGAAATACAATGTGTGTGTGTGTGTGTGTGTGTGTGTGTGTGTATCTGTTCTCCATTTCTGTTCATTGAGAGGAACTGAGAATAGGGACATCCTTGGAGTAGGAAGCATACCTAGCACCAAGATCTTGGCTTCCAAAATCTGTTCTCTACTAGAAATAACCAGGACTCCTCAGAGAAATGGCTGATTCCAAGTCTAAAATTCCTCTATATCCTGGGCATTCATATCTCAGAAGAGATTCCAATCTCTGGCAACACTAATAGTTTTACTATCTCTATAGTTTTGCCTTTTCCAGAATGTCATGTAGTTGGAATCATACAGAATTTAGCCTTTTTGGATTGGTTTCCCTCACTTAGTATTATATATTTAAGTTTCCTCCATGTCTTTTCATGGCTTGATAGCCCATTTCTTTTCTTTTTTCTTTATTTCTTTTTTTTAAAATTATAATTATTTATTTTAGAGAGAGAAACAGAAAGAGAGAGAGCGAGCATAAGCAGGGGGAGGGGCAGAGGGAGAGTGAGAATCTCAAGCAGACTCCCCACTGAGCTGACACAAGGCTCCATCTCAGGACCCTGAGATCATGTCCTGAGCTGAAATCACGAGTCTGAAGCCTAACCGACCCCGCCTCCCAGGTGCCCCAGTCCAGTAATAGCGCTGAATAAGAGTCCCTTGTCTGGATGTATCACATCCATTCACTTCATCTATTCACAAACTGAAGAACATCCTGGTTGCTTCTGAGTTTTGGCAATTATGAATAAGAGTGTTATAAACATTTATGTGCAGATTTTTGTGTGTATCAATTAGAGATAGATGTATAGATCGAAATCATTTCAATCCAATCACTGGATTAGGAGGCGTGAAAACCCTGGCCTAGATTCACTGTACTCATTAGACTTCCAGGGAGGGTTACTAAAATAATGTGGGTTCACCTTCCTCATAAATAGGCTTGATTTTTTTTTTCAGATGAGGAAACTAAACCCGGATAGTTTACATAATGCATTTCCCAGGGGCGCCACAGTAGCTCAGTCAGTTGAGTGTCTGCCTACAGCTCAGGTCATGATCTCCGGATCCTGGGATCGCCCTGTGTGGTTGGGCTCCCTGATCAGCAGGAAGTCTGCTTCTCCCTCTCTCTCTGCCCTCCCTGCCCCCTGTGCTCTCTTTCTCTCTCAAATAAATAAAATTTTAGAAAAAAAAAAAAAGAATGTGTTTTGTAGGTTTCTGGGCCCTCTGACACTTAAACCTGGGATCTTTTCTCCATGTCAGATTCATCTCTTCCCCCTTCTACTCCTATGATGCTAATGGCCCAAGCCAAAGCTCACAAAGCCAACTTTTTCCAGGTCTTCTCTTCATATTTTTTTTCTCAACTAGATTTTTCCCTGCCAGTGGCTTCCTGGACTTGGCAGCTCCCCTGGGGGTACTTGTTTGGTGTTAGAGGCATGGATGATAGCAACACCAGGGTGTGCTTGGATTAACTCTTTGAATGTACCGCCCAGTCTCATTTCAAGTCAGTTTCACAGACTCTTTGGATAAGGCAGCAGTATTTGGCCTCTCGTGCTTCCAAACAAAGACAGGAAATGGCACAAACTTCAAAGTAAGCCCCTGCATGGTGTCAGGGTCATGAGTACTAATCATTTATTAGAGCTTCGATAGTTGTAAATTAATGTCAAATATACATGGAGGCCAGAACTAACTGGAGGGGTGGGAACAGACTACTTTTACCCTTTAGAGTATTTTCCATTTAGATTTCGATTTAAATTTAAATTTAATTTTAGAGCATTTTAATTTAATTTAAACCATTTAAATTTAGAGCATTTTCCATTCTCAGTGTTTGGAAGTTTAGGGTCAATTTGAAGGTTATAGTTATTTTCAAACCTTTAAACACACACACTTTAAAAACACACTGAGCTTATTCTTGGATCTTTTCCTTGATCAAGTTAATGTTATTTATGCTGCATATATTCTTTTTTTAAAAAATTTTATTTATTTATTTGACAGAGAGAGAAAGAGAGAGATCACAAGTAGGCAGAGAGGCAGGCAGAGAGGGAGAGGAGGAGGCAGACTCCCTTCTGAGCAGAGAGCCCAATGCGGGGCTCGATCCCAGGACCCTGAGATCATGACCTGAGCTGAAGGCAGAGGCTTAACCATACACTGAGCCACCCAGGTGCCCCCGCCCCATATATTCTATCAATATTTCTTTTTTATTCATTTTCCATTCTACAATCTTTTTTTTAGAAGCAACTTCATTGAGGTATAACTCACCTACAATAATGCAACTTTGAAAGTACAGTTTGATGAGATTTTACAAATGTAAACACCCATGCAAACATCACTCTAGTTAAGACAGGATTTCGAGTATCCTAGGAAGTTCCCTCTTATCCTTTTGCAGTAATTTTCTCTCAGTCTAGGGACACTTGCTGATAAGGTTTTTTATCACCAATACTTTTGTCCATTCTTGAAGCTCATATAACTGGAGTCATATAGTGTGTCCTCTTCGGTCTAGCTTCTTTTACTTAGCATAATTTCTTGGAGATTCACTGATGTTCTTGCCTCTATCAGTAGTTCATTGTTATTTTCCATTGTTAATATAACACTTAATTGTAAGTCTTTTTAAAGATTTATTTATTTAGAGAGAGAGAGAGAAAGAGGGAGAACATGGGGGAGAGGCAGAGGGCAAGGGAGAGAATCTCACATAGACTCCCAGCTGAACATGGAGCCCCACAGGGGCTTGACCTCATGGCTCTGAGATCATGACCTGAGCCGAAATCAAGGGTCAGATGCCCAACCGACTGAGCCACGCAGGAGCCCCACATTTAATTGTAAGTTCATGTCATTTATTCTTTAATTTTTTTAATTTGAAATAATCTAGGCTTACAGAAAAGTGGCAATAAGATTACAAAGAGTTCTTATAAACCTTATTAACATCAGGGAAATACATGTGCTTCTACTAACCCATGTATACACTTACATCTATATTTATTCTTGTATCTATCTATTTGTATGTACCTGATACAGGTAATATACGGATCCTAATAAAAACACACACATCAGAACAAACATGAGGTCACACTGTATCTCTGACCCCAATCCAGCAGCATTCCAACAGTGAGAAACCTGGCTTTCATTACCTACATCTTATTCATGAAATTGCTCATTCCTATCATACACATAAAGTACTTTTGGAATGGTTACCTATATTTCCAAGAAAAAAAAAATTTCCAACCAGGTTAAAATGTTTGCATACAGTTTTTGTCTTTAACCCTATAACATATAGTCAGAACACTTTTTTTTTTTAATAGCTGTGTCCTCTCAGCCCAAAAAAAACCATTAAAAACATTTGGGAAACAAACAAAAACAAACGGGAAACAAAACAAAATTAAACACAGAATTAAACAAAATTAAAACAAAATTAAACAAAATTAAAAACAAATGGGAAAAAGTCCTTTCAGCTTTTTTACAAAGTTATTTAGATCAGCTTATTTCTTCCCTATCTGCTCCAGTTGGGTGATGTCCTTCATCTGTAATAGAGTTAGATTTACTTGTTAAACTCTGCATTTCACCTTGGTTTCTCTTCACTATCTTGGTTGAGTCTTTAAAATTTGCATATGGTAAAATTCACTTTTTGTGAGGTAAGTTTTATGAGTTTTTAAAAACACATAAAATCATGTATCTACTACCAATAACATGAAGAACAGTTCCATTTTTTTTAGTATTATCCCACTGAATAAATAGTTCATCATTTTTAGTATATGTATAAAGCTTCTATGAACATGTGTGTGCTGGTTTTCACATAAACATGTTTTCACATGTCTAGGATAAATGAGAAGGAGTGCAGTTAGTAGGTTGTATGACTGTTATGTGTTTAATATTTTAGACAAATTTCCACAGGATTTTCCAGATTGACTATACCATTTTACACCTTCACACAGCAATGTCTGAGTGATCCGTTTTCTCCACATCTCCAGCATTTGGTGTTGTTGCTACTTTTTATGAGTCATTCTGGAAGGAGTGTAGCAATATCCCTCTGTGGTTTTAATTTACATTTCCCTTATGGCTAATGTTGAACATCTGCTTCTTTTCCAACTGTATGCTCTCTTTGACGAAATGTCTTTTCATGTCTTTTGCCTAATTTCTAATTTAATTGCTTGCTTTTTAATGTTGAGTTTTTCCATGTGTCCTTATATATTCTAAATAATACTTCTTGGTCAGATTTGTGGTTTGCTAATATTTTATCCCACACAATAGCTTGTCTTTTCATCCTCTTGACAGGATCTTTTGCACAGCAAATGTTTTTAATTTGGAAAGAATCCAGTTTATCAGTTTTTCCTTTTATGGGTCGTGCTTTTAGTGTCAAGTCTAGCTTTTGATGCTGAAGATTTTCTTGTAGAGTTTTCTAAAAGTTTCATCATTTTACATTTACATCTTAGTTTGTGATCCATTTTGTGTAATATTTTTTTTAAGGTGTGAGGGTTAGACCAAGGTTTATCTTTTTTGTCTGTGAATGTCCACTTGGCCCAATGCCATTGTTAAAAAGGCTATCTTTCCTCCCTTTAATTGCTTTTGCAGTTTTGTGAAAAATTAGTTCTATAGACCCACTCCTCTGCCAGTACCATCTAGTATTGATTCCTGGAGCTATATAGTAAATAATATTCTTGTTTTTCAAAATTGTTTTAACTATTTTATTTCCTTTGCTTTCCTATATAACTTTTTGAGTAATCTTGTTTATGTTTACAAAAAAATCTTGCACAGATTTTGATAGCAATTACATTAAAACTTTATATCAGTTTGGCGATAATTGACATCTGTACTATGTTGAGTCTTTTGATTCTTTTTATGGTTTTCAGCATACAGATCCAGATATGTTTTATTGGAGTCACATCAAATTTCAATTTACTGAAACAATTTATATCTAAAGTATTTTATATTCTGGGCCTGATAGTTCTGTGCTCCAAAGTCTTAGGAGATCTAAATTGTTGGTTGTTGCTGGTAGCCTTCATTCATGGTGGCTTATCTTCTGTGCTTGGTGATCTTTGAGTATCATCTCATATAGGGGCTGCTTTGAATTTGTGGAAATGAAGGGTGCTACCCTCCAGAGATGATTTATACTTGCTTCTGCTGGACTGTAAAAGTTGATTCTCACTTGGGATCTTCTATGATCATTGGTAAGTGTAGTTTATTGGTAATTTTATCTCCATCCCTGGAACCGTCCTTCTGTTCCAAAGCTAGTTTCTGATTTGCATTAGAAAAACATCCTTAAGGCAACTGTAGCTTTTGTCTTTACTTACTTGTCCCTCAATTAGCTTGAGCCTATTCTGTTATTAATCTTTAAAGATAATCTTGGAAATTTCCTTTTTTTTCCACTCATTTTAAAAGCACATTTTTGTGCAGAATTGATTTTTTTTTCAAAAAAATAGGCCTTAAATAGTAGAAATTCATGCCTATCCATTTAAATTTCTAAATTGGCTTTCCCCTTCCCTTAGCTTGTCCAACTCTAATGGATTCAACACAGTTCTTTGCTGTCTTCTTTGCATATATATTCCTCTAATATATTACTGATCTCTTTAAAATGTACCTTTTTTACTAAAGGTAAATATGTACCACCTCATGGGGTGCCTGGTGGCTCAGTGGGTTAAGCCTCTACCTTCGGCTCAGGTCATGATCTCAGGGTTCTGGGATCGAGCCCCACGTCGGGCTCTCTGCTTGGCGGGAAGCCTGCTTCCCCCTCCCTCTCTGCCTGCCTCTCTGCCTGCTTGTGATCTCTCTCTCTCTGTGAAATAAATAAATAAAATATTTTTAAAAATGTGCCACCTCTTACTTTTTTTGTGCCTTTTTTTTCCAGCACAGTGCCTTGTCCCTACTAAATGTTGGTTGAAATTTTTCTACCTTCCATATTTTCTATTGAAGTAGACTGCACAAATTAGAGATTTGGAGATGTTTATTTAATGAAGAGTTTGCTAGAGTTAGAGAAAAATGGGAGCTGAATTTTCTTCTTTAGAAATATTCCAAATATGTTTGTGGAGAGATTTCTGAGTGGCATGAAGAATGGAGGGAAAGGTCAGGAAGTTCACATGCTGATTTTCTTTGAAAAAAAATCACAAACAGCTAAACAAATTGGGACCTAAAATCATTATCAAAACTGATTTTGCCCTAAAGTAAATCACCTGAAATTGGACAAGTATACGTAACTATGATGCTCCCTAGTGGCCATTTTCTGCCAGAGCAAAGAAAAGAATTTCAGTGTTCAGCAAATAGAAGTGTTGGGTATTCTGTCATGCAAAGACTATAATATTTTCTTTAATGTTTCAAGTTTTTAGTTAACTTCTAGTTAGTTAACAAATAGTTATAATATTTTTAAGTCAAAACTGCCTATGCAGAAATCTAAAAAAATTCCCTTTCTCTATAAAACATTCTATTGCTGCAGCAATAAGATCCCTTAAAAAGCAATGTTACATAATAAAATCTTTTTTTCCCCACCCACATATGGACTTTTGCTCTTTTACAGTCAGCACGTTGAATAACTGATGACCCCTGCTTCCAAAAAGATCAGAATATGGTGAGGATACATACATATGAATAAAAACCCCTGCTCACTGAGACAAATTCAATAATATGGGTTTGTACGAAATCCAAAGAGCAGAAAGACAGTATATTAAGGATGCTATTGAGATTTAAAGATGAATTGATCTTTTATTTATGCTTTGAAGGATAGGTATGCTTCTATTAAATAGAACAGTAGGAGAAGGGGATTCCAGGGAGATGAAGGGCATGGTACAAAATCTTGAAGAGGCAAAAAAATAACATCTTCTCAGGCACTTTCTGGTAGAGGCTTGCATGTGGGCTGCAGGTGGAACTCTTGCAGAAAATATTGGAAAGAGATAAGAACAGGAGTCAAATAATTCAAAAACATGCGTAACACATGAAGGAATTTGAGTTTATGTGTTAGCAATGAAAGATCACAGATAGATTTTAATCTGGACAGCGATTAGATTTAGTTTGTTTGTTTTTAAAGATTTTATTTGTTTATCTGACAGACAGAAATCACAAGTAGGCAGAGAGGCAGGCAGAGAGAGAGGAGGAAGCAGGCTCCCTGTTGAGCAGAGAGCCCAATGCGGGGCTCGATCCCAGGACCCTGGGATCGCGACCTGAGCTGAAGGCAGAAGCTTTAACCCACTGAGCCACCCAGGCACCCCTAGATTTTGATTTTTGTGAAAGATCTCTGGTATTGGAAGGGTTGGAAGGGCATTAGTAGTACAAATCTTTGTAACATTCCAGTAAGGAAATTACAAGCTGCCTACCTAGAATGTTGCAGTAGTGGAGGAGAGAAGGAAAATAATTCTAAAGAGACTTTGTGATACACTTGGACAGACTTGGCGACCAACTGAATGTAGGAGGTGGGAAGAATCGTGAAAGCTGTTAACTGTCTGCATGGACAAAATACTACTAACCTAGATTAAAAATATAAAGAGAGCAGCAGACATGGGCAAAGGTTAATGATGACAAGGACAGTTAATTTATTTGGAAGTAGGTTCAGTATGAGACATTTACAATATATGTTGAGAGAGCTCTTACGAGGCATTTGGAAATATGAGTCTGGAGTTCAATATAGAGAGGTCTAGAGTGGTATTATATATGTGGGGGAATTTTTCACCCTTTGAATGTGGTTGATTTAGGGATCACGTCCAATGAGGGGGAAAGAATGGAATTGATCATTTGTGTCTTCAGAGACTAGGTTATAAAAGGCACTGTGGATTCCTGCTTGCTATCTTCCTTGGATCATTTGTTCTGGGGGAAGCTGCTGTGTTATGAAGACACTCACTTATGAAGAAATCCACATGGCAAGGAAGTAAATTCTCTGGCCATCAGATAGCAAGGGGCTGAGCCTTTCTGCCAACAGCCACATTAGTGAGACTGGAATAGGGGCTTTCAGTCCCAATCAAACCTTCAGATGGTTGCAGCCCTGTTCAAAATTTGGACTATGGCTGAGTTATTCCCGAATTCCTGATTCACAGAAACTCTGCAATAATAAAGAAAAAATGGGCATGATTTTGGGGCGCCTGGGTGGCTCAGTGGGTTAAAGCCTCTGCCTTTGGCTCAGGTCGTGATCCTGGGGTTCTGGGATCAAGCCCCGCAACGGGCTCTCTGCTCAGCAGGGAGCCTGCTTCCCCTTCTCTCTCTGCCTACCTCTCTGCCTACTTGTGATCTCTGTCTGTCAGATAAATAAATAAAATTTTTTTAAAAATGGGCATGATTTTAAGCCACTAGGTTTGGGGATAATTTGTTATGCCCCATTAGATGACTAACACATAAGACCATGTGCTGGTTGGGTAGCTGCATCTCCACCGCCACTCTATTACTCTCAAAGAGGAGAATAGATTTCAGTAGATAGCAAGTTGAATTGTCTTCTCTATCTTATGGTAATTAATTTGGATTGTAGTTAAAATACAATGGGAAACTGCTAAATGGACAGAGGAGTGGACTATTTACATGCTTTGTTATGAAAACAACTGAGCAAGTTAGAAATGGGAAAGAAATGGGAAGATGAGTCAGAAACCCTTTGAAGTAATTCAGGCAAGAGTTGCTTCTGCTATAAACCAACACGGAGGCAATGGGGAGACAGGTGACAACTCAAACTGTATTTAGAAAGTAGTAAAGATGATAGGGCTAAGGACAGGATTAAAGTTTTTCACCGTCCCCAAAAGTATCCAGCAAGGGGAAGAGGCCAAAGTATGAAGCCAAACAAGATGAAGACCTTCTGAAGCCAGTGTATGAAATGAATGGAAAGGACACTGGGCCAGAGTAACTCTCAAATCTACCTACAGAGGCCTGTGATTGGCTTTGGCCTGGTTCATGGGTGTGCATGTTGGGTATGTTTAAGACAACCCGAGGCAGTAAATTGTCTCCCCAGAACTATCTAACATCAGGAACCTAGGTGAAGATGAAAGCTGCTATGTTTTTTTTTTTAATTTTATTTATGTATTTGACAGAGAGATAGAGAGTACAAGTAGGCAGAGCAGCAGAGGGGGAGGGAGAAGCAGACTCCCCGCTAAGCAGGGAGCCTGATGCGGGGCTTGATCCCAGAACCCTGGGATCATGACCCAAGCTGAAGGCAGCCGCTTAACTGACTGAGCCACCCAGGCGCCCCGAAAGCTGCTATGTTTTGATCATGGTTCCAACATTACATATATTATCACATTTAATTCTCATAATAAACCTGTGAGAGAGGTCTATTAGATTTTCATTTGGCAGAAAAATAAACTGAGGATCAGAGAGAATAAGGGTCTTGACCAAGCTCATAAAGCCAGAGTAGGATTTGAACACAAGTTTGTTTGACACTAAAGTCTTACTCTTAACCACTAAGGCCACTTCCCACCCCTGTTCAGAACCAGCTCTTGTCTGACACTTACAACCTGACTAGTTTGGGAGCTTCCAGAGACAGCTTTTTTGGGTATTATATTCATATTCTCAGGACAGTTGTTGACAATGACAATGGACAACCTATCTCAAGCAGTTTAATGAACAAGTATTGACTCAAGGAAATCAGAGCCAGGTAGAAAGAATATCGCAGATTTTCAAATGGTTTCCGTAGCTATCAGATTGAACGTGGGAATACACAAACATTTAATTTGGAGGATTCTCAAGATGCTTGAGGGAAAAATCTGGTGTGTGTGTGTGTGTGTGTGTGTGTGTGTGTGTGTGTGTGTGTGAAGGATTCTACAGATGTAGTTCAAGGTCAAGAATAGAAACTTTGATTATGAACATAAAGGTCACTTCATTTGTATCTGCAGACAAGAAGGATCCAGTGACTTTGAGTTACAGCCGTGCTCGATCCAGGGAGTAATTTGTGCAGAACTGATAAGCCATCGATTTGAATAAACCTGAGTAGACTTGAATATAGAAGCTTAGAGTTAGAAGGATTCTTAGAGGTCATATACTTTAGCCCTCTGACTTAAAGGAGAACACTTTTCTTGGTAGGAAGGCAATCATCTCCCTCATCCTGGCCTCAGAATGATAAAAAAAAATTATATTCTCTGTTTTCCTAAAAACATAGCCTTCTTACAGAAAGCAAATATTTTATGAACATTTCTCACACATTTCTCTGACATTAACTGGAATTTGAGATTAATAAACTCAGGTTATAGACTGTGGCCTAATATTCTGGAAGCATAATAATGAAAATAATGTATTACAACTATTATCATTACATAATTTCATAATATGATTATGAATTAATCACGATATTGTTTTCCATATCTTCTGAATCTTCAACATCACCTATTCTGTTGCATTATAGTAATAATGATGATGATAGTAATTGTTACTGTCTTTATAAAGCAACCGAATTAGGCAATCCTTTGAATTCAAAATACCTTATGAAAAGAACGGTATCTGATATTTGGATATGCAACTATCTCATTCACTGGTGAGATAGGTATGATGATCTGCAAACTTGTTCAAACTTAACATAGATAATAAATGGAAGAGCTAGGACCTGAATGGATGGCCTGTTGAGCTTGTCTTGCTAACATTCACTCATCTTTGCCAAGTATTACTTCAGTCCAGCTGTTCTTGGGAAACAGTGCTTTCCCACATGTAGTTCACGGATTACTTTGAATGGGCTTGACCACACCCCCAATGCAATGGATGGTCCCTTATTGAATCTAACCAGTCTTAGTTGGATAGCAAACACTCATCCTATTGTATTACTATGGTCTACCCCTCTACGTCTACCTCCGTCTTCTTATTGCCCTCTTCTCCCTTTTACCAGGGAGGGAAATTTGAGGCAGTGAGAGAAGTTCAACAAATTCTCATAACACTACCTATCTATCTACCTTAATCGGTGCTTACTTTCTCTGCCTTGCCTCCCCTTATTATGGGAGATATATGTCTATCTACATATCTAAGGTCAGCTCTTTTGCTTATGTCTTAGATGCCATAGCTCTAGCAATTCTCTTCCCCACCCCCCCGATTCAGGAAATTTTTTCTCTCTTTCTCTAGTTCATTCCCATCGGCACACAAAAATTCTATAAAGCCTTCCGTAGTATAAACAAAACAAAATAACCTCTTTATCCAATATCATTTTCTTTACTTCACTTTATTGCTAGCTCCCTGATATGTTATCTGGAATCACTATTTCTGATTTATCTCAACCCATTTTCTATTGAACCTAATCCATTCAGGCAATCACCCCATCACACCCATGAAACTGCGCTTGTCAATATTTCCATGACTAGGGTGACTCATGTCTCAGTTTGTACAGACAGTCCTGGCCTCTGCTTGTTCTCCAGGATTAATTTTTCACTCTCAAAGTGCCTTGATTTGGATGATAAATTATATGTTCACCCTATTTGTGACCTTCACACTGATAAATCCAGCTAAACACAGCCTTCTCAATGCTCATTATATTTGAACTAATAGTGTTTCGTGCATATTATCACATCTTTCTTTCTTCACTTGTCTTCCAGGATCTCACATGGTTCTCCTCTTGTCTTTCTAGTAGCTTCTTCTAAGTGTCCTTAACTGATTCCTCCTCATCTCCCCAGTTAGTGAAGGTTGTAGTGCCCTAGGGATCAATCCTTTGAATGCTGTTCTTCTCTACCCACCTATACTTATTCTCTTGGTAATCTCATCTGGTCTCTTGGCTTTAAACACCTTTTATGTATTAACTACACCTACATTTATATCTTTATTCTAGAAGTTTCCCCTGAGCTTCAGACTCCTATACTATCTATTTAACTGATAGCATCCCAATCTTAACATATCCAGAAGTGAACTTTTGACATACTCCCACATAAAAAATTGCTTACCCCAATCTTCCCCATCATAAGTACCAACTAAAGTCTGCAGGAAGCAAACACCTTGATCTAATCTTTGAGCCTCATTTTCTTTCATATCTCTCATCCAATATGTCATCAGATCGTGTTCTAACAGCAAACCCTACACTCCTCTCCTCCTCCACTACTTCTGCATGTATCTCTCACCTGGATTCCTATGGTATCCTCACAATAGGCCTTTGCTTCCATAGGATAGTCTCTCAACAGACCAGCCAGGGCAACCCTTTTCACAAATGCGTCATAGCATGCGACACTCCTCTGTTCATAATTCTTTAATACCGTATCTCAGCATAAGCCCCAAGCTCCACACAGTGACCTACAGATCCGCTATTATCTTCCTTCTTTACCCCTCTGTGGTGACTGCCTCCTTTCCTCCTCACTGCTCACCCTGCCCACAAGGGCACAAGGGCATCCGTGTGTTTTCTCCCACCTCAGGGCCTTCACACTGCTGTTTCCTCGGCTGGGATTCCCGTCCCACAGTTATCCTTGTGAGTCACTCCTCCCTCTTTTCACGGAAGCACTTCCTTCCCACCCTTCTTCCAATGGCAATTCCCTTCCTTCCCGTATGAGTTTCTTGGGCTATTGTTCCAAATTACCACACAATGTGTGGCTTAAAACAACAGAAATGTGTTCTTTCACAGTTCTGGAGACTAGGTGTCTGAAATGTTGATGTCTGGAGGGCGGTACTCCCTCGGAGACTCCATCTCTGAGTAGAATCCTTTCCTGCCTCTTCCTCGCTCTGGTCAGGGTAGGGGAGCCCTGGCATTCCTTGGCCGGTGGCTGCATCACCCCAGCATCTGCCTCTGTCATCACTGAGGGTCCTTCCACTGTATCTCTGTCTTCACATGGCGTTTTGTCTCCTTACAAGGACACCTGTTGCATTGGATCAGGGCCCACTCTAAAGATGTCATCTTAACTTGCTGACATGTGCGATGGCCCTCTTTCCAAATAAGATCACGTTCATAGGTGCCAGGGGTTAGGACCTTGGTCTATGTTTTGGGGGATACAATTCGTCCTGTAACGCGTCCGCTACACAATATTTCTTACCTGATTCCCCTTTGGAATTTTCTGCATTCCATTTTACTGTGCTTTCCCTTACCAGACATTGTATTTTATAGATTGTATTACTGACTGTAAATATAAGCTCCACAATGGCAGGGACTTTTGACTGTCCTGTCTCTTGCTGTTACCCTGGTATTTAGAACAGTGACCAAAACATGGTATACATCCAATAAATAATTGTACTAATGTTATTGATGAAGTGTTGACGTCGTTTCTTTTTGCAATGATTCTCTCAAGTAGTCTTGAAATTGGGGGGGGGGGTGGAGGGGACAGTTGCTTGTACAGATTGAGAGAGGATAGAAATACTGTCTTCCTTTGCAGGGGCTGGTAAACTATTGCCTTCAGGCCAAATCTGGTCTGCTGCCTGCTTTTGTAAATAAAATTACCATGTAATACAGATATGCTTATTTTGTTTATATACTGTCTAAGGCTGCTTTTGTGCTACGATAGTAGAGTTGAGTAACTGCGACATGGACCACACCCCTCGCAAAGCCTATAATATTTACTGTTTCGTCTTTTATAGAAAAAGCAAGTAAGTGGTCCAACCTCTGTGCTTCTACTGTTTCCATAAGTTTAACTGTAGGAAGGCACCTGGGTGGCTCAGTGGGTTGAGACTTTGCCTTCGGCTCAGGTAGTGATCCTGGGGTCCTGGGATGGAGCCCAGCCTCGGACTCCCTGCTCGGTGGGGAGGTTGCTTCTCCCTCTGCCTCTCCCAATGCTTGTGCTCTCTCTCACTCTCTCTCTCTATCAAATAAATAAAAAAAAAAATTAAACAAAAGTTTTACTGTGGGGATTGTTGATCATTAAAAGAGGATCAGATTTAAGAATTAATGAACTTCTCTCAAGTGAAAACGAAATGAAGCGGGAGATGGTTTTTAGCAGCTCAGTTGATTTAGACCACTGGGTGTCTCTCTTCCCTAAACTTTACAAGTAAATGTGGAACCAGACATCAGCCAACTGGGACTGTGACATACCAGACAAATATTGACAGTTACTAAGGCAACTGGGATAAAGTATTGGCCAAAGGATAATATAGGCGCCAATTGTGCATGCCATGTTTCTCACATAGGGGAGAGACAGACAGAAAATGCATGAAAAATATATTTCAAGATCCTTTTTTGATTGTGGCCTGAGAACAACTCACAGCTGATGTTTATCTTAACTGCTTTATCGTTTTTTTCTGGAAATTAACACTTTGGGGACTGGGGGGGGGTCCTTAAGTCAGCTAGCGTATGTCACAAGGGGGAAATCTGTTCGGGTATCAATTCTCTCTTCCAGTTATCCCTGGAATTTACTGTTTTACACTGTGTTCTCATGGCCAACTGTAAGGCCAAATGCATTTTTTGGCTTGCTTGCTTTTTTCACAGAAGCGGTTTCTGCAACACCTCCTCTCAGAGATTTCATATTAGTCGACGTTGGGATGATTAGACTGCCTTTCTCTTTGCCTCCTGTACCATGGTCTGGGGGAGTTTTTAACCTGTGGTTGAATTTGAGCTTTTGTCACTGATGAAACTTGGGCTTTTGTCATTATGCCAGTGCAAGGTTTCCTAACAGTGGTATTATTGATATTTTGGGATGGATAATTCCTTGTTGTGTGGGATGGCTTGTGTGTTGCAGGGTGTTGAGAAGAATCTTTGGCCTTTATCCACTAGATGCCGATAGCAACCCCCCACCCCCCCACCTCAGTGATTAAGATAAAAAATGTCTTTGGGGATGCCTGGGTGGCTCAGTTGGTTAAGCGGCTGCCTTCGGCTCAGGTCATGATCCCAGCGTCCTGGGATCGAGTCCCACATTGGGCTCCTTGCTCGGCAGGGAGCCTGCTTCTCCCTCTGCCTCTGCCTGCCACTCTGTCTGCCTGTGCTCTCTCTCTCTGACAAAGATAAAAAATGTCTTTGGATATTACCAAACATCCTCTGGGTGGCAAAATTATCCTCAGTTGAAAACACTGTGCTAGTCAATGTTTAACCATATATATGTATTTTTTTCCAGATTATTCCTAGAGCATTCTCAAGAAGAGCTCGAGTTTCAAAACATGAATGGGAGAAATTCTGGAGATTCTAGATTGTTTAAATTGTAAAAGAGAACTTCAGTTTTTCACAAAGTTAGGAAATTCAGGATGTAAAACATTGATGATAAGCCCAGAGATATCATTAAACAAGCACTGCTTTCATTCAGTAAGAAGCAAAATAGGATCTCCCATAGGAAATTTTGAGGTCTCTTTCTGTATGGCATATTCAGAAATTCTGCTATTGAGATCTCTTGCTTAATGAGAAGACATTTGGGATGGTCTCAGAACATGCCCCGGCTCTGCTCTCCCCAAAGCCCAGCAAATGACTGAGTTTGGCTAGCTGAGTTTGGAGCAGCTGGGGCTGGTAATGGCATGGCATCTAGGAAACTTGTACATCTGATATTTGTCTTCTGGAAAACCATCTGCCTGTCCACAGTCCCTGTGAACTGCCCAGTCTTTGAGTCCCTCTTGTAAGCTGAGTAACTGCATTTCCCCACTGGACAGGAGGGGCTGGCTGAGGTCATTATGACGATTCATTAGCAGCATGTTGGGCTGTAACTCCCAAAAGAGCTTGAGATATTGATTTTATGCATGTCATGCTAAAGATTGAGCAGTTGTAATCCTACTTTGTATATTACTTCTTGCAGATTTAGAAACAAGATGGCTTTGCCACCCGTGTAGCTGACATGCTCTAATTAATCTTTGTGGAAAAAGTTGCACATGTTTAAATGAGCTCATCCAAATAGCATCACTTATCCTTTTCTGATATTGAGGATACATTGGAATGAAGCATGATTTGGGAAGAACAGAAATCTCACCCTTCTTTCTTTTTCTTGGCTAGATCTGTCACCTGCAAAATGGGTTATAATTTGTAAAGCCTATATGAGTAGTGTTGTAGAACATATTTTACTATGCCTAACAATACAGAGAAATAGGCATATTCCCAATATGCCTATGTATGACCATGGAGAAACATCCATTTAATGAAGATTGTCTTCTCCAAGTTCTCTAATGGATACTGTTTAAGAACTTTCTAGAAAAGGCCATAAGCCACAAAACCAGCAGGATTCTTTACTATTCCTTTGGAAAAGTTAAGCAATTAAAAGTTTGCATCATTTGTGGGAACCATGACTGATGGTTCAAATGAACTTATTATAAGTTATTTCTTTAGAGCTTACAGACTGCATATTTTTCTCTCAAATGCCAGCATCATTAAGTAAAATGTGAGAGCACTGGAACTCTAAGGGATCTTAACAAGTAAAATGGGCAGAAAAATCAGTACCTCAGTGAGTAGTTATGAGAATTGAATGAGATAATGTGTGTAAGGAGAATTTGGAATGAGAACCAATCTAATTAAAGTTGGAGCTATCTCATTAGGATGGAAGAGCATATATCAGACCTAAGAATCCAAGGCTCCTTTCTCAATAATTCCATGGTCATTGTTTCCACAAAGGGTGAGGTCAAAGTCAGGCTGAAAGGAAATATATCAGTTTTCATGTATCACAATAGACTTTTTTTTTCTTTTTTGGTTTGAGCTTATTTTGTTTTTGAGGAAAAATCAATCCTTGCCCTGAGATACTCTCCCTTCTTAGATTAACTCCTGAGGATATTAGTTGAATCTCTTGAGGACCAAAGGTGAGACTCAGAACACTCATTTTTTGTCCCATTCACAGGACTCTGATCCAGTTCTATCCTCATAAGTCAAATAGGTCGAGTTGAGTAGAACTTCTATCAGCCTCAGGCTAAATCCTCAGGCACTTGAGTTTGTAAAAGTTAAGTAGCCCTAAAGGGACTTTATTGGGGAGAGGTGGAGTTATCTAAGAAACCATACTGGACTTTGGAGTAGAGGACTTAAGAGAATGTTAATATTCATGTTATATAATGTTAATATAAAGAGTTCATTTGGAGCACCCTTTCAAAGGTTCCCTTGCTAGTGAGGCACAAAGGAATGACTAAGTTGGACAAAGTTAACCTCTCCTTTATTACCCTGTACTCTTCTTTTGAGATCTACTCTACCTATCCCTTTGCATATTTCCATCATAGCCTGGTAAATATTTGGTATCAGGAAGAAAGGTAAGGTGGCTTTCAAGGAAGAGAAGGTATTAGTTTCCTAGTCATCTTGTGGACACTTGTGGTAATATAATTAGAAGAACGCATTTCCCTTATGTTATCCCTCACATAACATAGATGACCAAATGAAGCTCTTATAACTATTGGCGTGATGGAAGCAGGTCAGAGGCCCAGAATCTGGTTATAGCAGCAGGAAAGTTCCTTCCAGAGTGGAGAGAAAATAAAACCGAATTCTTTGAGTAACCTACATAGGTTAGCAATGAGTATCTTCTGCAATAGGAAAGGAGGATCTTGTTGTATTTGAGTTTCATATGTGCTCAGTAAATGTCAGGTTAATTAATTCTCACATAATGATATAACATGTTTTCATAGAATTAAGTGTGGGGATTCCAAACATTAAAATCATAGGGCATTTTGCATATCACCTTCTTGAGAATGACCTTACCTACACTGATTGCTTTGTAAACATTGTCTTGTTCAACTAAATCAAGATAGAGAGGTATTGTTTGTGACACATCATCTTCTGTCACATAAAGAATATTTGTAACAGACACTCTAATACATTTGATATGATCTTCTGCAAAGCACAGAAACATACCCAAAACCAAGGTAATTGCACTGTCTGCTAGTGGCCGTTGATTCTTTTAGCTAAATGACTCACATTGCTTGACCATTTATGCATATGGTCAAAAATTTTAAAGCCTAGCTTTAATATTTCCTTTTCTGTTTTCAGCACAAGTAAGGTACTTAAACTTTATAGGGAAAATGTCTACAAGATGACAAACATTGACTTTTCCTCCTTATTGATCCATTAACCATCCAGAGTGTTGGGAGTAGAATGCCAAATGGGCTTTTTCAAATATCAAGCATCTGGATGATGAAAAATTTGAATTTATATTCAAATGTCTTGGAGTTGCATAGACAGTTAATGGCCCCTAGTAATAACTTATGCCAAATGAGAATTTAGAATTTACAGATTACTTTTACAGATATCTCCCTGCCTAGAGTTAGAGTAGTACCTTCTTTAAGCCACTATGGCCTTAATCCTGATAAAAATTGGGTGTCAGGTAGCAAAGAAGGACCTTTAAAACAACATGATGTTAGAGCCTTTTGTTATTCAGGCATGGACAAAGGGAATCAACAATATCATTTACTACTGTGTTGGTGTTAAGCCTAACAGTTTAAGGAAACTATCCAATTCCTACGTCTTGCCTTGATGGGTAAGTTGGGGGATAATAGGCCAACGTTGCTGCCAGGGTCAAAGAGACAGAAAGGGCAAATTTAGGGAAGGCATGTTTGGATGACATACATCAGAAATTGGACCAGGTTAAGGCTAGGGACAAGCATCAACAGGAACAGTCCAAACTAAGGCATATAACTAAAAGGAGGTTTGCCATGAGCCAGGAAGGGGAGCATGGAGAAGTAGGTGTGGGCAGGTGTGAACTCTGGACAGATTCCTGCGATCATCACTTATGGAACTTTCCAGAATTTTAGCATCAATTTTACAATTGTAAAATTTTACAATGGTAAACTTTTTAAAGGGCCAGGGAATGACAGTCATAAAGTTTCAGTTCTATTTGTTTGCTTATCTGTTTGCTCATCAATTAATACCTTTTTCCACTCTTATAATCTCTCTAATGATCCTTTCATCTGCTCACCAATTTATTCTTTTATTTTTTATCCAGCACATATTGAGTACCCATCTTGTATAGAATTATTGCTTGATGTTTCATAGAGGAGTGAAGAGAGTTAAATATAGCCCATGAAGTGTTATCTATGATCCATAATAATGACTATGATAATTTCACATTGAGTATGAGGCTGCTCAGTGGACCCTATTATGGATGGATAAAGGTTTTTTCTTAGTGTGCTTAAGTAGAGATTTCTCCTGTGTTTGCTTTCCACCTCTTAAGTTTAGGGATGATGCCAAGAAGACTCAGTAAAGGCAATTTGATGGTTTACCCTAGAAAAGAGGTCATCAGTGGGCATACAGAGCAAATGTTACAACTCACTGTCATCCCCAAGGACCCATGGACTAGGGACTGCTTGCACTTTCCAAAGTCTTTTGAAGAAAGGAAAGCAAGAAACTGTTAAGTTGGAGAGAGAGGAGAGGGAGGCAAACATAAAAGCTTGTAAACAAAGCAGCACCTTTTTACTCTTCCTCTAGGTGGTTCTTCATGATTTGTGATGTATCAACTCTCCCTTAAAACCAAATCATGTAACTAGTAGGGGAATCTGAAATAGCAAAGAACACCTAAATAAGCTTTTATTCTATAGAAGTCATAAATCATGAGTAGTTTAAAATTTGGCCACATGTCTACAGGAGCTCTATATAACCAATAAAAGCACATTTGCCTCTGGGTTTACTGCCCCTGTACATGCTACATACAGCTAGCTAACCAGGGTGGGGGTGAGGCTTGTAGAAAAGTCAGGGGGTCTTGACTGCTACTGTATATTTCAGAGTGAGACTGCAGAGTTCAGAGAATACTGAAGTCAAATCATTTCATTTCCTTCATCAGAATACAATAAAATATCTTCTCTGGACATTTTCAAGCCATTCACTCATCAAAGAAGAGAAAGACATGAAACGAAAAGAGTAGTGGAAAATAATGATGTGCAGCTTATGAAATTTGAGGCCCTTATAAGTCCACAGTTAACTTATGTAGGATTGAAGAAGTGTGTAAATCAATACAAAGTCTTTTATTTTGTAAAATAAAATAAACAGCAAGGCTTTTAGAAAATAATACTTGTACTTTAATTGTGCTCCAAGTTTGAGAAATCTGTATTGCATTCAACCTCCTGTGTGGTATGGAGTTCAGCTCTTTTGTTAAAGAATCTGTGTCCAACATTGTAAGAATGGATCTGTGATGACCAATCTAATATGACAAGAATATGTGGTCAGACCTTAGGCAACCCAAAGCTTCAGTTAAGTAAGAGCATTAACTAATTAATGCATTTTTCTTGGATATGTAGTGCAGGTTGATTTAAAAAACGTCAGTGAAGGCCTACCAAATGGATGAATTATTTTCATTATATTGAATGAGTGGTAACTAGTGAGTAACTTGGGTTATAAAGGAATTGTTTGAGTGAAATCATCCATTTCAAAAAATGATCTAATTCAACGATTTTGCCTACATAGCTTTGTATTTATGGATGCATCTTGATACTTTGTTTGAGAAGCCTGACAAAACAAGTGGTCCCATTTAAAAAAAAAAAGGTCAGGGGTGCCTGGGTGGCTCAGTGGGTTAAAGCCTCTGCCTTGGGCTCGGGTCATAATCCCAGGTTCCTGGGATCGAGCCCCACATCGGGCTCTCTGCTCCGCAGGGAGCCTGCTTCCTCCTCTCTCTCTGCCTGCCTCTCTGCCTACTTGTGATCTCTGTCAAATAAATAAATAAAATATTTTTTTAAAAAAAGGTCAAATTCATTGATTATTTGGTATAGTTTCTTTTTACGGCTATTTACAAAATGAAACTTTTTAAAAATTGAAGTATAATTAAAGTACAATGTTATATTAATTTCAGGTGTACATGTATTGATTCAACAATTCTTACATTACTCAGTGCTCATCAAGGTAAGTATGGTTACTGTCCATCACCATATAGCATTATTACAATATTATTGACTGCATTTCTTATGTTGCACTTTACATGTCCATGACATTCATTCTATTACTGGTAGTTTGTACTTCTTAATCCCTTTTATCTATTTCACTCATTCCCCGGAATCACCTCCCCTCTGGCAACTACCAGTTTTTTCTCTGCATTTAACAGAGAGAACAGTTTGCTATCTGTTTATTTGCAGTATTTTTTAGATTCCACATATAAGTGAAAGCATATGGTGTTTGTCTTTCTCTGTATGACTTATTTCACTTAGCATAATATCTTCCAGATCCATCCATGTTGTTGCAAATGGCAAGATCTCATCATTTTTCATGGCTGAGTAATACTCCATTGTATATGTGTATATATCACATCTTCTTTATCTGTCAGTGAACATTTGGGTTGCTTCTGTATCTGGGCTATTATAAATAACGCTGTGATAAACATAAGGGTGCATATATCTGTTCAGATTAGTGTTTTTGTTTTCTTTGGGTAAATGCCCAGTAGTGGAATTACTGGATCATATGGTAATTCTACTTTTTAATTTTTTGAGGAACCTCCATACTATGTTCTATCAGTGTGCATTACCAACAGTGCACAAGGTTTCTTTTTTTCTGCATCCTGGCCAAAGTTTTTTATCTCTTGTCTTTTTGATTCTAGTCATCCTGACAGATGTGGTGTAAGGTAATATCTCATTTTGGTTTTAATTTGCTTTCTCTGATGACAAGTGAAGTTGAGTATCTTTTCATGTGTCTGTTGGCCATCTTTGCTTTTCTTGGAAAAATGTCATTCAGGTCTTCTACCCATTTTCTTAATTGGATAATTTGTGGGTTTTTGGTGTTAAGTTTTTTTCTATATTTTGAATATTAACCCTTATCAGATATGTCATTTGCAAATAACTTCCCATTCAGTAGGTTCCATTTTCATTTTGTTGATAGTTTCCTTTGCTATACAGAAGCTTTTCATTTTGGTGGAGTCCCAATAGTTTATTTTTGCTTTTGTTTCCTTTGCCTGAGGAGATATATCTAGAAAAATGCTGCTAAAGCCAATATCAAAGAGCTTACTGTTTCTGTTTTCTTCTAAAAGGTCTCCCATTTAGGTTTTTAATTCATTTTGAATTTATTTTGTATATGGTGTAAGTGGTTCATTTTCATTCTTTTGCATGTAGTTGTCCAGTTTTTCTGACACTGTTTATTAAAAAGATTATTTTTCTCCATTGTATGTCTTTGCCTTCTCTGTTATATTAATTGTCCATATAATGTTGCTCTATTCTGGGCTTTCTATTCTATTCCATTGATCTATGTGTCTGTTTTGGGGTCAGTACAATGCTCTTTGGATTATATAGCTTTGCAGTATCTCTTAAAATCTGGGATTGTGAAACCTCCAGCTTTGTTCTTCTTGTTCAAGTTTACTTTGGCTGTACGGTTGGTAGGATGTCATTTTATAGATGGTTTCCTTGGTCGACTTTTTCATATCTCTACCACTTTGAGGGATGTTATGTAGATATAGTTTTTATTAATATTTGCTTTGCTCATTTGATTACCACAGTGCCTACAGAGACCAGAATAAATCTTAAGTCTATGGTTGTTATTTTCTAATTCAGAAATCAGAAGTGCTTTTATCATAATGAGTTCAGCCTTCAGAATGCTCATTATAGTAAAAGAGAAAAGAAGGAGAAAGGGCATTTCAAGCTCTTGGGAGCTGGTGGGAAGTCATGCTGCAGGCAGCCTGGTCTGCCTGGTCACAGCTGGGTGCCCCTGGGTGAGTCCTTACCTATCTGATCTATAAAATAAGACAATGGTACTCATCTTGTAACACTGTTATGAAGAAATGTTAGGTTGTAAAGATGATATTTATAAGTGCATGGCACATAGTATAGGTAGTCTGTAAGTCAATATGGATGGGATCACAGAAGTTGGTGAATTCAATATCTTTCTTTTGTGTACATAGAAGTCCAGAAGCTACACAAGTAGAGCATGGTTTTTTCCAAGTTCAGTGTTTTCCAATATGTTCTGCTGCTATGTTTTTGCCTTGGCTAAAGAGGCACATGGTAGGAGAGGACTGAAGAGAAATTGGGAAAAGTTTAGGGGATAGCATTTTGTGATGGGCCTTGAATGATAGGTTAAATTTCAAAAGGTGAAGCTAATGGAAAAAGGACATCCAGGTAGATGGTATAGCAACAAGAAGAATCTGGACACAATAAAACGTGAGCCCTTCTGCCAAAGGGAGAAAAGATAACATGACCCCTCTGAACAAACCATTGGACATTGGTTTGGGGAATAGATAGTTCTTTTATTGAGGGCTTATAGATAGAATTCTGAAACTCTTATCTTGCTGTGCATTGAAATCGTGCGTAGTAGGTATGAGAGACTCCATTTTCCCATGGTTGCTTTGAGAGACCTTTGTTGATAGCTGACCTTCAGATGAGAAAATGGCTCCTAAAGAGGCTTCAAATGAGGAACTGGCTTATATAAGAACAGAGGTCTAAACTGCTTCAGATTTAATTTGGGGACATTAGTTTCTCTCGATACTTTCTGGAATTTGGGGGGCACCCAATATGGGACTGAGTTCTGGGGAGCCCATTGTCATGAAAACAGTCAAAATGGCAAGCAGAAGAGTAAAGGCCAGAAAGACTCAATAATTTAATATGAAAAACTGAGGTCTGAGAGAAAACTTACACAACACCTCCAGACTATAAGTTTCTTAAGGGCAAGCACTATATTTGCTTTGTTCTCTGCTTTTTTTTTTTTTTTTCAGTTTCAGCACATTACTTGGGAGGTGGTAGATGATCAATCTATATTTGTTGAATTGATTTATTAACTCAATTTATTAACACAAAAAAGAAGAAACTCTTGCCTTCATCCCAGTGGTTGGTGAAAAGCTAAGGAATAGCATGGGAGACATTAGAAGGAAAGGAAAAGTGAAGGGGGGAAATAGGAGGGAAGATGAACCATGAGAGACTATGGACTCCAAGGAACAAACTGAGAGTTTTAGAGGGGAGAAGGGTGGGGGTATGTGTTAGCCTGATGATGGGTTGCATGGACACGTATTGCATGGAGCACTGGGTGTTATCTGCAAACAACGAATCATGGAACACTACATCTAAAACTAATGATGTACTCTATGGTGACTGACATAATCTATTAAAAAAAAAAAGAATGAAAAAAAAAAAAGCAAGCTCAGGACCACATTCCTGACAATTCTTGGTCTCAGAATTGTTATCCAAATTCAGTGTTTTTTGTTTGTTTTGTTTGTTTTTTTATTTGTTTTTCAAAGAGCTACATATATCCCCCATGCCTCCTGTCAGGGAAGTTCCTTAGGTGGTGACCAGTGTCCAGAGCACAAATTCTCAGAGCTCAGTAATAGCTCTTCATTCACTTGACTTTTTTGAAAATGAACTATCTACTTCCTCAGCTAGACTATACATAACCCCAAGAACATAGACAACAACACAGAGAGATTAAATGCATGAATTCTGGATTCTGAATGTTAGGATTCAGATCCAGATTTTACCACATAACAAATTTATGATCCTGTGTAAGGTACTTATCTCCCGAAACCTTTGTTTTCTTCATCTGTAATTTTGAGATGTAACAGTACCCAACTCATAGGATTTTTATAAGGACTAAAGTAAATGTGCTAATCTATGTAAAACGCTTGATTGTCTGGTACTTAATAATCTTGTAAATATTATTTCTCTTTTTCCTCTACTTTGTCCCTTTTAAAAATCTTCTTTTTAAATTATGTAATTCTAAGATCAACATTTAAAATATTTCATGTTTATAAAAGTAAGATAAATCTCACAATCGAGGGTGTGTCCTAAGTGAATTGGCATAATTTTTATTTCTTTTTGTTACATAAATTAATAATACATCTTATAATTGATGGCATCTAAAAATGAGATAAAATTGGAAATTATTGTTGTTATTACTAATTTGACTATGCGAAGTATGCAAGGAGATATGTGACTTCAGTGTAGACATTGTACATCATTCTGGGGCACCAGTTTCACTTGAAGATTTGGGTAGGAAAAGTTGAACACACTAACCAATTAGAAATCTCAATTTTTTTTTATATTTAACAAACATGGATATAGTAAAGAGAAATCAAGATTTACCTGAATTTTTCATTGAAAAATGTGGCATGCCATGGAAACTTTGGCCTGGAATGCTGGATTTCTGCTGTAGGTGTTCATTATGCTTAGCTGCTTGGAGTAATGTGAGAGAAAAATATGAGACACGAAATGAGAAGCAGTGGTGAGAAAATTAGGCAAGGTCTCTGCTCTCATGGAGCTTACTTAGAGTCTAGTGGGGGATGGACTTGAAAACTAATGACAGAGGTGGGGTGTTTTAGCTGCTGTGATAGTAATTGTTATAAGAAGCAATTGAGCAGGAAGGAGGGCATGGTCAGTTCTGTTGTGGGGGGCCAGGGGGAGGTGCCACTCAGGAAGTCTTCTCAGAGAAGGTGAACTTAAAAGTAGATTCTTGAGCAAGGATATGATATGGAGTTTGGGGACATGATGGGGTCCACCCAACAGGATCCTTGTAGTCTTTGTCCTTTTCTTCTGGGGGCTGAGATGCTCTGCAAAGTATCAGGGAAGATTCTCACTGCTGAGATATAGAAATTTTTAGAGGAACCAGAACTTGGATTTACTGGCATCTCCCCTGCCAAGGTCTTCCAAGGATCTTGTGAGTGGCCTTGCTTTAGCAGGACAAGTCTGTGTCCGTTAGGAGCATACTGACCCTTATTTAACCCGCACAAAGAACTTTGTAATATCTTCCAGACTTCTGAACCTCTGCTACAAGCAAAGCCTACTTCTCAGATTTTGCTAATAAAATATAATAAGTCCAAGCAACATCCTCTTCTTGGATTATAAAACATTTATTTCCAGGCTCCTTCCAGTAGAACTGGTGGTCAGCTCATTCTGTGAAATTCTGCCATTTGAATGGAACTATATCTTCTTTTGTAGAGCTCCCTGGGCTGAAATTCAGACCTTCAATTTCTTGTCCTAAGAAGAGACACACATCTTTAGGAAGAATGGGACAACAGTGACATCCTTACCCTTTGCACGTCCTGATTATCCACAGAACAGCTGGCTTAGTGAAACAGTAATTCACAGCCCTCAGCTGGATAGCTGCAGAGAATTCATCATTATTCAGAGTTCAGAAAGTGCCAGTAGTGTTATTGAAGTGGTAATTGAATTTGGTCGACCCTCTGTGGTCCAGACAGCATAGCACCGCCGGCAAGAGCCATGCGGTGTGGTTAAGATGAATACGTTTCCAACAATAATGAATCTTCAAACCAAGCTCGATAGCACACAGCCAAAAGGACATACTGTTTTGATAATTTGATTTATGATATTGAGCATTTTGGATTGAAACCCGTGCAGAAACATGACAATGTGCACCTACAGGAAGATCCTGGAAGAAAAATCCAGTCCTGCTTAGAAATCTCTGTCAAAAGTTCTATTGATAATCTCATCAAGCACAGATATGTATGTGACAAATTATTTCCTTGTGTAAAGACGTTCTTGCCACATTCTTGAACTGAATCCTTAAGGGGTGGAAGAAAAATTCCCAAATAATTTTCAATGAAGTGTGCCTTATCACTAAAAAGCAATTAAGTGCTTTCAAAATTTCACATTCACAGAATGATCTCAACCATCTCACTACTTTGCAATGCTGTTTCTAAAAGAGTACATTTCTAGTTTGGGAAAATAGCACAAAAATGAAAACTGTTGGAATTGTTTTGGTTGCTGAAAATACACTTGGCCTCATGGCTGTGGCGCTGAAGAAAGGAAAGATCTTTGGCTCTGAGCTCAGGCAGACCCTGAGTTTGAACCCCAGCTCCTTCATTTACTGTGTCCTTAATAGGCAATTAGCTTCTTTTATACTCTCTGTATTTCCCTGTAAAAATGAGGTCAGTAATGTCTACCTCTGAATATGACAAGCAGAGAATAAGCATCAGAGCTTGACTCTACTGGATGTTTCTTATGATAATGGCTGTCATTTGCTGGCCTACTATGTGTCTGGCACGGTCAAGTGCTTATGAACACATATTATCTTACAACAATGTGTGGTTGATGCTTAGAGTAACCAGTTTGGCCCAGTTTTCCTGGGATTGTCTGATCTTACAACCGAAAGTCCTGAGTCCCAGCAACCCTCTCAGTTCAGGACAAATGAAGGTG
Organism: Taxidea taxus jeffersonii; assembly: GCA_003697995.1. Lineage (NCBI taxonomy): Eukaryota > Metazoa > Chordata > Mammalia > Carnivora > Mustelidae > Taxidea > Taxidea taxus. The sequence continues at coordinate 21,089 of ML093116.1, read as the reverse complement.
GCTAGTCACTCTATCAATATTATGGTCTCCTCTTACAGGTGTGGAAACTGAGGCTCAGAGCGTATGTGCAAATTACTCAGTATCCCACAGCTGGGAAAGAGTAGGGCTGGTATTCAAATCTAGGCTCTTTCTGCAGCCCTCAGCCCTGCTCAGTAAATGTTGCATTCCTTGCCATATTTCTAGAACATTCTGGACTTAACAGATATTTATAGATCGGATCATATTTATACAGTGTCTTTAAATTGTCATTTCAGGACTGCATGCGTTCATGTGTGTGTCTGGGTGGCTCTGAGAGTAGGGGATTGCTCTCTAAGTGACAGTGATAATGAAAATGATAGTTTAAAAGCCTAGCATTTAGGGGCACCTGGGTGGTTCAGTGGGTTAAGCCTCTGCCTTCGGCTCAGGTCATGATCCCAGGGTCCTGGGATGGAGCCCCACATCGGGCTCTCTGCTCGGCAAGGAGCCTGCTTCCTCCTCACTCTCTCTGCCTGCCTCTCTGCCTACTCGTGATCTCTGTCTGTCAAATAAATAAATAAAATCTTTTTTAAAAAGCCTAGCATTTATTTCAAAGAATGTTCTGTCTGTTGTCCATTCACTCATTTTGTCCATTCATTCATTTATTCATTCATGTGTTCCACGGGTATATAGTGAGGTCTTAGTGTGTGCCCGATACTGGGGCAGATACAAAGAAGATTAAGATGCTGGCCTGGAGATGCTCAATGTAATGGAATTTAAAGAATGGGTTGTAAAACACTGTGACATGGTGAGGAAAGCCCTCCATCATTCCCACATCCCCTGGCACACTCAAGCCCAGCAGATCTTCTCTAATGAAGTGCCAAGCTTATTCCTGATGCTAGTTTTTGGTTTTGTTTTTTCTTTTTTCTTTTTTTGCATTAGCTGTTACTTCTGCCCAAAAGATTCTTTCTCCTAATCTTGGTCATTAGGATCTAGGATGAAATGTGACCTCTTCAGAAAGAGCTTCCTCGACCACCTCCAGCTGAAATGGCCACCAAGAAATTCTTCTATTAGATTGCCCTGTTTGGGTGATCTTCATAGGGTTTATTTATCACTATTTGATATTTCTCTTCATTGATCCTTTACTTGCTTTTTGCCTCCCGCTGCCAACAGAGAGAGAGTGTAAATTCCAGGAAGGAGAGGTGGCTTGTTTACTTTATCGTTTGTTTTACTTTCCCAGAGCTTAAAACAATGCTAGGCACCCAGAAGCAGTCAGTAAGTGTTTTTGAATGAACAAAATAAATGAATTAGCAAGTGTTTCAGATGCTGGAAGGGGCAGCCAACTCAACATGAATGAGCAGAGGTATGAGGGGAACTTTGCTTGAAGGGATATCTGAATTTAGCCTTATCCTTTTATCCCCCCTGCTTTTAAAGTAGTATTTTCTAAGTTAGAAAAAAAGAAAAGAAAAAATGAAGAAATCACAAACAACAAAAAGGCCCAACTTGGCATAACACTATCATACTTTATTGTATATTGTCTCCTAGTTCTCTTTACGTGTTCAAACATACTTTTGAACAAAAAGAAATCACTTTTCTCACAGTTCTATACTTTTTGTGGGAGGTAAGTGTTTTTTTTATATTTTCATTTTAAAGATAGCTTTTTTCTTCATTGTAATGGTGGTACTGGATTTTATCATTGGGCCTTCGGATATTCCCATTTTGCCATTGTGGAAAATACTGGACTGAACAGCCTCACAGAGAGATTATTTTTGCATGGATTCATGTGGTAGCTTGAGGTAGAAACAAAAGGACTTTGATTTGAGTTCACGATCCACCAGTTTCTTTTAACCCTTTGTTTAAAGAATTTTAAGTTTCTTCATGTGTAAAATGGGGAGGAATGTTCTTCATAGGGTCATTGGGCAAATTAAATGCTGTTAATGAAGGTAATGTGTTCAGCAAATAAGTTTGCAATAATAAGTATGCAATAGATGTTAACTGTTCTTAGTAATGTTCTTTAATTAAACTCTAGAAATCAAATTGGTTTTCCAATTTATCTTAAGGGACAAATACAAACTTGCTAAATATATGGGTAAGGCAGGAGGCTACAGGTAGGAGAAATGAAGTTGGGGATAAAAGGATAAGATTTTTTTTTTTTAATGTGGAAGAACTATAGACCTATTGCATCAACAAGAAACTTTAATATAAAGCCTATATTAACTTTGACCCTCACACTGCCCAGATGGCAGCCTTATTCACTGCTGGGCTCTGCATTGCCTCTGGAAATATGCTTTTCTAGACACATAATGAAGAGTAGATTGATCAATGGGATGCCTGTTTGGCTCAGTGGGTTAAAGCCTTTGCCTTCAGCTCGGGTCATGATCTCAGGGTCCTGGGATCGAGCCCCGAAACAGGCTCTCTGCTCAGCAGGGAGCCTGCTCCCCCCCCCGCCCCGCCCCTGCCTGCCTCTCTGCCTACTTGTGATCTCTCTCTGCCAAATAAATAAATAAAATCTTAAAAAAAAAAAAGAGTAGTTTGATCAAGATAATGCTGGCAGTTTAAGCTGGGTAGTTGGGAGGATGGAGAGCAATTTGAAGCCAGGGTGGCAAGTTTTGCTTGGTCCACATTCAATTTTTAATACATAGATGTGTCTAGCAGGTTGTCCAGAAAAACATATCAGAGCTCACGATGTGGGCTTGAGTAAACAGTGTGGGGACTATCTAAGGCCTTGGCAATAGAGATCATCTAACTCAGAACTATCTTTTGTTTCCCTTCTGATAAGAAATTGTAAGCTCATCTAAAAATAACCACCTTATTTTCAATAGATGCTGTCGCTTGGTGTCTGATTTAATTTGTAAATTCTAATTTTATTTGTATTTCATTTTTTATATGGAAGTAGAATTAACATAAAGTGTTATATTAGTTTCAGATGTACAATATAATGAGACAATAATTCTATACAGTACTCAGTGCTCATCCCGAGAACTGTACTCTTACTCCCCTCACTCTATTTCATGCACTTACTACTCACCTCCCCACTGAAAACCACCAGTTTGTTCTCTGTATTTAAGAGTCTGGTTTCTTTTGTTTGTCTTTTCTCCTTTGTTTTGTTTCTTAGATTCCCTATATGAGTGAAACTATAGGGCATTTGTCTTTCTCTGTCTGACTTATTTCACTTAGCATTATACCCTCTAGATCCATCCATTATTTATATTTTCAGTAAGCAACTCATAAGTACATCAGTAATGGCAGTCACACTTTGATAAAATCATGTTTATTTAGTGATGTCTGACAAACAGAGAAAGTAAAAAGAATATTTTTTAAAAAATGTATAACTTATATATAAATACTTTAAAAGAGAAAAGCTGAACACATGTGATGACATTAAAAGAATGTATACATTTAAGTTTGCAGCCTATCTTATAGCCTGACAAATTAGATATATGTATACACATGTATACACATATATCTTGTTCATGAGTTTGCATAATTAGGGCCCAAGGATAAGTTCTGGGTATGTCTACCATCATTCTGAACTCCCATAAAATTTGTGGTATTTTACCACCACAGTCATGTTGATTTTGTCCTTCTTTCTCAGAATCTATGACCAGCACACACTTTGAAAGTCATCAAAGGTTGTAATCAGGTGCTTTGGGCCCCAGTTTACTCATCAGTAAGGTGAAGAAAATCTCTGCTGATGTGTTCTGCCTCTTCTGAGTGAAAAAGCAGTGAGCCCCACTAGCCTCCAGCACATAGAAATGTATGAGGACTGAGAGGCGGGTCATCTCTGTATTGGGGGAGTTTCTGTTTGGTTTCTTACTTTGGAAAGGAGTCAACTTGTCTCCAATGGAGCAAGTTTGTCACACCAGTCCACTTAACTAACAAACATTCCATTCCTGTCGATACATCTTGTTTCCTAGTATGTAACACAACAGAAGACTAATAGTCTCTGGCTTTCAAACTGAAGAGCTACACATTTCCTCGGATCTTGAACTTGGAAGTTGAGAGTTGAGCCACTCAAAAAGAGAGTTCAACAGAAACCCCCTCAAGTCAAATCTCACTATATGGCAAAATATTCATATGGCAACATGTTCAGTATGATATTGAACTTCACTGTGACGTTCATGACTGACATTTTCTTGATATTGCACTAGTGTATAACAAAACAAGGTGAGTGTAATGTGATAGTCTACACAGTAAAACATGTATCTGATTTCTTAAATTTATACAAATTTTCATTTGTAGTAAATACCACAGAAAAGTAAGTCATCCCTAATTATTATCCTGAGCTTACCTTGATTTCAAGTTTACAGTTAATCATATCTTTCATTTAAAAAAAAAAAAAAAGACAGATGTAACTGACCTCATATGACCACAGAAAATACATAGGACTCAGGGGTAAAATGATAATTCTTCCTAATTTTTCTTATATTCATTTGATGGTGGGTAGCTACAGTTTGCCTCTGTAGGTATGCTTCTCAAGGATTACATGTTACATTTCCCCTCTGCTGGTGTTTGGCTTTAACTCTTGGAGGAAGGCCTCATGGTTATGAGGACAGTTGCTGTGACAGGTGCAGGTCCCAATGACCATCACTGGTTTCTTGATGATCTGCCCTGGGGAGCACTGGAACTCCACCTGGATGGTTTTGGTGTTGTGAGGGGTACAGCACCGGCCATCACTACAGACCCCACAGAACCTGGGCTTGTAGGTGTGGAGGCTGGTGCAGTTCTTGAATTGCAGGTGGATGGCTCTGAGTGACTTCGTGGTGCGGAGACACTTCTTTCCTTTCTAAGGAAGAAGAAAAGGAGGATTCATGGAATGGCTACCGTTCCTCCAAAGAACCATTTTAGGGATATGGAATAAATTGCTAGCTGCCTACCCCCTTTCCATTGTTCTTCTTTGCTAACATGACATTATTGTGTTTGGACAATTTGGTCACTACTAGTATTTGCTTCCCCAGAATATCTGAGTGCTTGAGATGGCTTTGTGATCAAGTTCTGACCAATGATACATAAAGGGATTCTGGGAAATCCTTTGACCTTCAGACAGATCAGTTCTTTATTGCTTCCTGCATTCACTATCTTCCTGCCTAGAATGTGGAAACCATGCCTACAGGTACATAACCATCTTTTGATGTGGTGATAAGCATGAGGGTGAAAGTGTATATGAAGAAAGCATTTTTTCAAGGTACTGAAACAGGCTTTGATGTTGTTTTAGCCAATACATTCTTAGGCATTATAAAAAGAAATGGAATCACCTGGCAGCATTGCATACCTCCTAATGCTTCAAATACTTCAAATACTTTTCAGACATTAACTCACTTAACATTACTAACAACATTCAGTCCTACAAGGATCAATTATTCATGTAAGGAACAACTGTGCAAGCTTCACAGATGAGTAAATGGGGTCTCAAAGGCCTAACGTCACCAGAAACATCTAGTTACTGAATGTCTGACACAAGCCCATGTCTTCTATTATACTATAACCTCAAGAACATCTAAGATAATGGGACTTAAGGTTATTTTCCATGAAGGCAGAGTAAGTGAAGAATTTATTCAATTTCCATTAGTAATGGCTGATGAGGAGCCCTCATACAGATTCAGCACGACACTGACTCTATGTTTATTTCCTGCTCAGATTTCTTCACCTACTAAAATTTGCCATAATTCTCTTCTGCTTTTCGCTTTCCTAGGCAGAGCCCACAGCTGTGGGGTGATGAGGCTTGGGATTCTCTTAAATCTGTGGCTCTCAAATGTTACATCAGAATCTTCTAGAAGGTCTGCTAAAACAGAGATTGTTGGGCATTACACCCAGAGTTTCTGATTCAATGGGTCTGATGTGGACCCCAATAATTTGCTTTTCTAACAGGTTCTTAGATGATGTTGCTGGTCTGGGGAGTCACACTTTGAGAAACCTAGCCCATTTTAAAGCATCGCTTGGTGTTAGGAAGTAATGATTATTATGCTGTTATTTCCCTAGCTTCCAAATAGATTTTGGAACCTTTATGAAATGTATGTATCTTAAATATAATATCTCCCAATATAAAACTGGGTGCAAGTTACACAAACAAATATAAAAATTTTGGCAAAAGAAACAACAGAAAAAGCAAAGTTTGGGAAGCATGACATGGAAAAGCCTTTTTTAATAAAGAAGTGTGTCCTCGACAATGTTAAAGATCCTTTGTTTCTTCCTTTTTCATATTTAATGTGTAACCTGCATTCTTGTCAATGTCCTCAAAAAGGTACAAGGTCAGCCACATCTATGTGTGTGTGTGTGTATGTGAAAGAGAGAGAGAGAGAGAGAGAGAAAGAAGCAGAGACAGGAACAGACACAGGGAGAGAGAGACAGAGAGAGGCGGCTTTGTAGATGAACCCACATTACTGTGTCCCATGTATATTGCAATTCCCTACGTGGGGAGAGGGGCAGCTTCTAGCATATAATTTTAGGGGTGTTTCTATGTGTTCTTTCAAAATTGGTGGAAGAAATATGAATTAGGATGGACCCCCAAAAATCATATAGCCATGCAGCCGTATAACTAATATGATTGCTGGAGACTTCTTTGAGCGATAAACAGAAATGATGCTACTGCTAACAGAGTTATTTCTGCCCAGCCACTTTGTGAATTCATTCTATTTAATCTTCCATGACAACTTGGAGGTAAGTACTGTCAATGGCCTCATTATATGGGGAAAGGAATTGAGGCTTAGAGGTTAAGAAAATTCATCCAGATCCCACCGCTCGGTCCTGTAGCGTAAGCCAGGAGTTAGGCTGTCTGGCTCCGAAGTCGCACCCTTAGGCATTAGGTGATATGGTGTAGAGATATGTAAATCATTCAGTGTTAGACACTTTTTGGCTTTAGGGTTGTACAAATTTCCATATAATGGTTCAGTTTGGGTATTGCGTTTTCTGATCTATGGCTCCGATGAGGAGGCCTGTGATGTCATCAGGAACCAATCAGAGCTTCTGATCCACATGCCTTATGGTCAGTGTTAACACACTGAGTTGATTCACTTCCAGCAAAAAAGGAAAGAAATGTGCTGTTTTATTTGGCACATATCGCCTTTTGCTGGCAAATGTACTATTTCCCCCCAGACTTTTTGAAGCACTGAAAATAATTCCCAGACACCCGTTCATTTACCCATCAACTGTTTATCAGGCGCACAGCAGGGACCGGGTAGGATGTTGGGGACCGGAGGATTGCGTGAGGAAGATACAATTTCTACCCTGTGCTTCCTACAGATGGAGCCTAAGGGGTGAAAAATACGGAGGTCAGAAGCGACCACTTTCAGCTGTGTTTGGCAGGCAAGTGGCCAGTTTTTGTCCAGGAATGGGATGAGATTGGCCAGGCCATCTCAGCTGGGGACACTACTATTGCTGGCTCCGCCCTCCACTGCTAGACCTGGTGTGAGTTGCCTGGGTATTTCAATACAGTTAAGAGGAAAAAGAAAAGAAGGTAAACTCCCTCACTGTAGGAACCTTTCCCCCTTTTCTCTGTGGTTCACTCCCAGCTAGAGCTGGCCTCTGTGTGGACTAGTGCCAGGGAGACTTTCTAGAGCCCAAGACACCAAGGAGGCAAAGCTCCTTCCTCTGGGTTGGAAGGCTGCCCCCAGGCTCTTACCTTATCTGCTGGCTGCTTGGGTTCTTGCTCACAGGGTCGCACCACGCAGAGCCGAGTCTGCTTCACCATTTCACACTGTGGGTTCCTGTTGGTGACCCGGGTGGAAAAACCCATGCCACAGCTCTTGGAACATGCGCTCCACTCAGTGGTCTGTTCAATGCAGTTGATGCTGGAGTCAGAGACCGCAACTCCTAGTGTGGCTTCTGTCCTGTAGGCTATGGGACGGACCAACAGAGGCGGCCATATTGAGTAAAACATGCGGATTGTGGAAGGATGCTTTCAACTATCCTTGGAAAGGGGGTCTCATTCAATTCTGTACCTACTAAACTCAGGTGCTCTCAGAACCAGATCTCTGTTTATAAACCCTAAAGAGGAGGCACAATGCCGGCACGATCTGGGCCTTCCAGAAAGGTCTGTGGGATGACTCTCCAACTTGTCCTGAACTAGCTTAGGAGACCCTGTCTTTAAGAAGCCTAGTAGTCTGAAGAACGTAGAACAGGATAGCATCAACAACCATCTCATAAACTGTAGTGTTTTCAACATGGGATATAGACACTTGGACTTTGATTACAAACATTTCTGTCTCAACACTTAATAGGTATGGCTTGGGGCACTTCTACACGGAAGTTTTCCCTCGCAAGGCACGGCTGATAATTCCTGACCTCAGAAAAGCTGCCAGGGTCTGTGTACTGTCATGCTAAATCTGTCATTTAGGATGTAAATCTGGCTGATTCAGTATCTGGCTGATATTGTCTCTTGAATTTTTTTTTCCAAAAACCATTTCCTTTAGAAGATAAAACACAAAGAAAAGCAAAACAAAGGTCCTTGATCCTTTCTAGAGCACCTGGAAAGGTGGCATTTCTCTGGGACACCTAGCCAGGGAAAAGCAGCATTCTTTAGAGAGGCTGGTCATGCGGTAAGACAAAATCAGTCCTCTTGCTCAAAAGAACCCCTGAACACAGCAGGTTCTCTTTCGGAGAAACCGTGTGCCTCCTTCAATAACTTGGCAAGGATTCACACACATGGCGGCGATGTGTTTGATCTCAGTGAGCAATCTGGAATCCACCACTGGATGGCCAGAAACCGAGGCCAGTTTCTCATGGAGAATCCAAAAGAGCACACATGCGTCCTGCCTGCCTTTCACCTGTGTGGTGATCACTTTCAGGCATCCGGAGTTTCTTACCTGGAAGGGCAAGGCCTCCCAACTCCCCCTTCTCATTTGAGTCACAGATCCACTTTTCACAGCACTCCCCTGGCACTTCAACTTTTCTGGGAGCTGGGCAATCGGGCTGGGGCAGGAGCAGGTCCTCTCCACAGCGGGGCACACAGCCAATCTGGCCATCTCTGCAGGCACACTGGTATTTACAGCTTGGCTGAAAGGTCTCCCCGCTTTGGTAAATGACCCCATCAAACACACAGTTGTCTCCTTCTACCGCTAGAGCATCGGGGAAGCAAGGCAGAGAGGGAAGGGCAGAGAGAAAAATCAAGAACAGAGTGTGATGGAGAAGTTATACAAGCTACATGCAAACCCAGGTGCCCCCTCTTTTTCATTGAACCGATCTGTTTCTTCTCTCTCTCTCTCTGGCAGAGATATGTCCCCATGGAGGCCTCTCAGAGCACAAAGAAACCTTGAAGACCATCCGATGCTGACACTCTTTTTTTGTTTTTTTCACGGATGAGGCAGGGGGTGCACCACTGAGAGGTGACAGTCCCAAGGTGCCACGGCTGTTGTTCCCAATGATAAAGTCATTTTGCTAGACCTTCCTTTGATTCTCCTACTCCAGCAGCTTAGAATTAGAAAGAAAAAGGTGCACTTCGTACTCCCCAAATAGGTTACCTGATCAAATCGGGAAGAGAGGTAGGATTCCTTGGCATTCCAGCACAATAAATCATCACTAACTTAGAGAAGAAAGTAAAAGGCTATTCCAAGCCCTCTTATGGGGAGGGGGAGGCAGGGGCAGCCTCCAACTAAATGGTGCACCAGGTGGAAAAATGATCCCCCAATCAGTGTCACCAGCCTGAATTGGTTAGTTGCCTGCATTTTATTTTATTCACAGCCCAGACTGGGCTGACAGAGTCATCACAGGAGACCAAAGGCTGCTTTAGCTCAAATAGGACCATTACAGGTGTGAAAACAAACCTGCTGGGCGGCAGGAGGGGGGAACTGTGAACTTGTGTGTAAGCCCAAGATGCCATCGCCCCCAAGCATCCCCTTGGAAATGTCCAAAGGAAATTATTTCACTGGCCCTAAACTCTGCTCCCCGCCTAGGATATCCAGATTCCACTGTAAGGAGGCAAGCGACGAATGCTTCTCAACTTTGCCGTCAGTTTTCCCCTCCGGCTTCCCCAAAGCTGGAAGCATCCTCCTCCCCACCCTTCCCCAGGCCGTGCCTAGCGCCCGGTAAGCTCTCCACAAACATCACCCGCAGCATCATCCCTGGTGTTATTTGCACGTTATCCTCAGGGAAGGGGAGAAGGGGAGGAAAGGGGCGGCGGGCGGGAGGCGAGGGCAGTGAGCTCAGGGGGCCGGATTACCCATGCAGATGCCGGTTCCCGCGCTGGGGTCCGCTCTTCGGTCGCAGAAGAGGCCGCGGCTCTCCTCGCACGGCTCCAGCAGGGAGCAGCTCTCCCCGCGCTGGCGGGCGCACACCAGACAGCAGGAGCAGTCGTCCAGAACGGCTCGCACCCCCGGGGCGCAGGTTGGCGGCGTCTTGGGACACCGGGCAGGGCACTGGGTGGGACAGCGCTGGGTGGCAGCGACCTGGCGCGAGCGGGACAAGAAGGAGAAAGCTCTCAGCAGGGACAATCGAAGGAGGAGAGACCCGAGCGCCCGGGCCGGGGCCTCCCTGGAAGGCAAAGTAGCCAGAGGCACCTGAGGAGCGCGCCACTCACCTGCCCCAGGACCTGGAGCAGCAGGAAGGCCAGGCCGATGCACCGCTTGGGCAGACTCTGCACGCTCCGCATGATCAGGCTTTCCCCTCCCGCTTGGACGGAACAAGACTGGGCGCCCCAGATCCGCCCCGCTGGCCCCGCTGCAGGTCGGGCGCCCGCCTCTGCTCCCCGGCGGCACCGGCTTAGGTTTTATAGCGCGCTCGCGGGACGCGCTCAAGCCGGTTGGCTGCAGGGCGGGTGGGGGGGGGGCCGGCTGGGTGGGGAATGGAACGAACCCCGGGGTTGCCATGGCAATTGGCCGTGGGTGCCGCTCTCCTTAGGGCGCGGCCCTGGGGCCTGCGTGTGCCTGTGTGTGGCGACTGGCTTTTCCCGGAGCGCCGGGAGGGGCAGGGTGGAGTCGCGCGGCCGGGACCCGGGGCTCGCTCGAGCGCGTGGGAAGGAAACGCCCGCTTCCTCCTGCAAGCCGCTCGGCCTTCCCCCAGGACCGAGACACCGGCACTCCCCGCCGCGCTGCGAGCCGGCCCTTCCAGGCAGGGCTGCAAACGTGGGGCTCGCCTCAAGGGGTGCCTGCAGTCTGGGGCCATCCGCGGGGGGTTGGCGAGAGGCCCAGCGGTTTAGTCATAAGGGAAGCACATGCAAGTTTGTCACCCTTTAGGGCGCTCTTCTGAATGTGTGGAGGGGAGGGGAGGGAGGGGAGCAGAAAGAGAGAAGAAAGAAAGTGGAGGGGGGAAAGCAAAAAAAGAGAAGACAAAAGCAAAGCATCCTGGCCGGGTTAGGATGAAGGATGCTCTTGGCCCAACAGGGCAGAGTTCCTTCGATTCGAATCATTCCAAGACCCTCTGATTCTTAAAGCTCACCCGTCCTCCCTATTCCGCAGGCTTGGAAGAAATAAAATGAAAACATAATAAGTCTGAGCATAAAGCCCGAGGCAAATACAAGCTTTCTTCCTGATAGAAGAAAGCCTTGAAACACCTGTTGTATCACGCCTAACATAAATCAGCGCGTGTCAACATCCAAGAGCCTTTGAGAGTTGGTGAGACTGGTTCAGCTCAGCCACTGTCCAGACCTCAGTGAACTAGGGAAGGAAGAAGGACGCCTTTGCTTTACTTGGCTGACCCATCCAGCAAATCATATCTCTCTCCCACCTGGCACCTGCCTTTAAAAAATGGCAGCTTCCAAGCCCTTGTCATCTCTCAGGAGAATGGCTCCAAAGGTTTTCAAGAAAATTTCTCCCCTACTTCAGCTTCGCCGCTGCCTCTGGGATAATGATGCCCAGCTCCTCTGAGGAGAGCCGCCTTGGAAAGACACTTTATAAGAAAAATTATACAGTCTTGTGATGTAACACTGGACTTGAAAAAGGGAACAAATTTCCTCTACATCATCCATGTCCAGCATGAAGGAAAGCGAAGGCAGCTTGTGCAAGGGGTCAGGCCTGCCCTTGCAATGCCTGTTCCTCATGCTGAAGTCATCCCAAGTCCCTTCAGGAGAGTTCTCAGAGCACCTTGAAACTGCTATTATGTATTCCCAAGCCCGCGATAATTCTGCTTTCTTTGAGGTAAGCCGGACTCAACAGTACGCAAAGCTTGACAAGAAATTGAACAGTTAATCTGCACCATGTCTAGGACCCTTGTATACTCTGGACAAGCCTCACGGGTCGTCTTGCCCAGTGATGCTTCTATTCCGCTGGACATCCGAATCAACAAGCGTGTTTTTTTTTTTTTTTTAAATACAGATTCTCCTGCCCCACCCTTGACCTACTCGGTTAGATTCTCTGGTGAGGGCTCTTGGTAGACAGCATTTTAGTGTATTTCAAAATGGGAGCTGGCTTTGGGAAATCTGCAGTCATGAGGCAATTGGAAGCATACTAACGGGGAAGCAAGAATATTGGCCAGGTTTTCAAAGCGTGAATAGCCACAATAAGGAGAATTCGGCAGCACTGGGGCTGGGCTGACTTTTCTTGGGAAGGGGGAAGATGAGAGGGCAAACGTGAACTCAAGATTAAGGATGAAAATGTCAAGAAATTACAGCTAACGTGAGCCTCTTGATTGCACGCAACGGAAACCAAATGGAACTGGGTTCAGCAAGAGGACTTCTGGAGGAATCCTGTGGTATTTCACAGATAACTAATGGGGAAGGTGCTACTAGGCCTCAGAGGTCACCAGGACCAGGGCCTGGGAGCCAACAAGACTCCGTCCCCCCATCTGTTTTCATTGCTCTTCTGGCTGTCAGCTTTACTCAGTCTCACCACAGACCAGCTTCTCCCATATAAGGGAAGTGTCAACCTTAAGGTCTCCCTAACCCCTTACATTGTGACCTGATCACCACAGAAGGAGTGTCCCTCTCCCTTGGCTCAATTTGGAAAGTTCCAGGAGAGGAGCTGGATGAGCTCACCCTGGGTTAATTGAAGGAGACTAGAAAGATGAGGAATGGGGATTAGCTAACACCACACAACTGGAATGGGATGGAAGAGCAGTTCCCTAGGAAAAAAGGGATGATTCTTTAAGAAGAAAGCATGTGTGACAGGCAGAAGAGGACATTTCCACTCTACTGTCTGCTGTAAACGCTCCTGGATAAGGAGCTCCACATTACAACAACTGGAAATTGAAAGTGAACCCATCGGATGATAATCAGCTCATGTTTGTTGTCTCTAGGACATCTTCTGTCAAACCCCACATGCTGGGATAGATTTTTTTCTTCTCCATTGGCTTGGCATTGGTGCTTTTCCTTTCTATCTCTGAACTCACTGAATAACAATGATGTGACTGTTTCTGTGCTCATCTCCCTCTCCTGACCAGGAGCCCTTGAGAACAGAGAGTCCGTCATAGTTTCCATAACACTCCCAGGGATGCACAAGTGGTCAGTTGTTCTTAGACCTTCTGAGATACTGCAGACCTCGCTTTGAGTTTTGTCCCTTGTTTCTGGTTGAGGCAAGAAAGAACTGGACGTGTTTTTCCTCAGCCACAGCTATCCACCATCACCATCTTCTTCTGACGTGCACCTTCTCCCAGTCTTTCTTGGCGCTGAATCCAAAGGATGGCATACAGGCTGGTGACATCTTCTTGTTGGAAATAAACCCTGTGTCAGCGGAGATGTCTGAGGAAGTCAGGAAATGTCACCTTAAAAATTCTGCATGAGTTGCTGGTCTTGGCTGCCAACCAAGATGGCAGCTCAGCTTGGTTATGAGGTGCAAGTACCACGGTGGATTCACCTCTTCATTCCAGTTCATTTCTGCCTTTCTTCTTTTTCCCTCACCGCAGATGTGACACCAGAGACTCATTGCTCCTTCTCTATCTCAGACAGGTTGTTAACTGATTTATATAGATACATTCTAAAGATTTTATTTATTTTGAGAGAGAGAGAGAGAGAGCAAAGAGGGAGAGGGGTGGAGGGAGAGAGAGAATCTTAAGCAGTCTCTGTGCTGAGCATGGAACCCCATATGGGTTCGATCTCATGACCCTGACATCGTGTCCTGAGCCAAAATCAAAAGTTGGACACTTGACTGACTGAGCCATCCAGGCGCCCCTGATTTATATTCTTATTACTCATTAGTCAATACTCCCACCCAGAGTACATGTAGATTTATAAAGGTAAAATTTTATAGAAGTTTCCATTGTTGTCCTATTTTTTTCCTTTTTAGAAAAGATTTTAAAAATATACTGGCACTGATTTCTGTAGCAGGCAGGAGAAATGCAAAGCACAGAACCCCGTATTAAAAATGAAACAAAGAAAAAGCAGTGACTATAATGTTTTCACTTCCGCGACAACTCTATCGCTCTTCTCTCCTCAGTGATTACATTCTCCACAAACGCATAGAGTTTGCATCTTCACTCAGTCATTATTTAGTGAAGCCAAGTGTACTTAGCTCTGGGAATGTGCCTCCTAAATCAACCTCACAGCTCTTTAATGACTTGGTTGCTTTTTTCTAATTTTCCTTCATATGTCCCTTTCCTGAGGTCCCAGGGAGTTGGTAGGACACAAGGTAATTCCCATTATATGTTAGGCCAGCCAGCTCTACAAGGTATGCAGTTCTATGGCTAATTTCAATCACACCCTCTCACTTTTCTAACAGAGCTCTTCTGTTCTTGCTTTTCTGGAAATGAGGAGGGACAGAGAAGAAGCAGTGACAGGAGGTGAAACATTACATATATAATGTTTAGTGTTATCCCCTTCAGAAACATCTGTTCATCGCCCACATTTTTGAAAATTATTTTTTAGTGTATTTCTTAGACAAAACAAAAATCCAGAAGATTAAGTACAAAGAAATTCAAGCTAGAAATCGACTAGAAATGTGAGAAATAGGTTAATTTCTCTCACTGCTAAATGACCTCCTTATAGGGAAATGGGCTCTTTGAAACTGAAATAATTTTTTTAAAAGCTTTTGAACTGGGAGGGGGGGTGCCTAAGTGGTTCAGTTGGTTAAGCATCCAACTCTTGATCTCAGCTCAGGCCTTGATCTCAGGGGTGTGAGTTCAAGTCCTGCACTGGGCTCCTGCACTGGGGATGGATGCCACTTAAGAAAAAAAAAAAAAAAGAGTTTTGCACTGGATTGGAGTCTGTCAAGCTTTAGGTACATGCCACATTCCCAGGCTCCAGGCACCAGCATTACTCATGCCCACCCCCAGCTGAGCCAAGTGGCCCTAAAAAATTCTTTCTATGTGACTTCTCTATGGTTTATAACAGCCAGGTAGAGTATAACCAGTTCTGCTCCATGGACCAGAATCCTTTGGACCAGGAATTTGTGTCAGAGACAAAGGCACATGCATAAGGATTGGACATTAGGATAGCCAATAACATTTCAGGAGTGCTCCAGACTGGGTGACAGTGGATCCAACTCATAATTGCTGGTGGCCAGGAGAGCACAGAGAGGGAAAATGATATCACTTGAATATAGGCAAAGTCCTAAGCAATTTTAAATGACTGTTTCTGAAAAAAGAAATGATTCTTCTTGGGACAAGTCCCTATTACCAAATAATATCTCAGAGCCCAAACAAACTTGTACAGCCTCTCCTACCCAATTTATGAATTCTCAGCAACAAATAATAGAGACTTTTAGGAGAGAACATTAGACAATGTTCTTATGTCTAATTTATTACGTGATAATTTCTTATACCTCATGGCATGAATCAAAAATGAATAAGATATTTTGTATTTTCAAGGATTTTATTACCTAGTAGGAAAATGAAGTAAAAAAACAGCAACAACAACCAATTCCCACATAAGACAGAATGTGATCATTTCTGTCCATGTATCTAGGAAAAGTAACACGGAGCATAAAGGAAGATGAAATTAACTCCTGGGAGAACATGGGGGAGTAGTGGAGGTTGGGGAGTAAGTGTTGAGAAAACTAATCATTCCATGTTCATTGTTTGTCTTTTCACTAAGCCTTCTTGCCATGAAGACTAAATAACATTGAGCTGGATAATGCATGGGTGGGATTTTGAAACCTGGAGATGTGGGTTGAACAGAGACAATGGAAGAAAAGTATAAGGATAGGAAAATTCAGAACTTGCTCAGGAAATGAAGAGTGGCTTAATTTATCTGGAACAGAGCAAGGTAATGGGAAATAAGGTTGGAAAAATGGACCACAGCCATCAACCCTTGGAAGAATATAAATGCCAAACTGTAGAGTTTAATTTGTCTTTAAAAAATATCTATCCATATATTATCTATCTAATCTATCTATCTACCTGTCTATCTATCACTCTATCTCTTTATCATCTTTTTGTTAGTGAGGAACTGAATGATCAGGGCCATATTTAGGAACATTTTCTTCAAAAAGTTATGCTTGATTACCGAAGAATGTGACTGGGGATAAGTAATGCAGGTACAGTGTTTTTAAAGCCGTGCAAGGAATGATGATGAGGACTGGAACTAGCAGAGTGGCACTGGTCATGAGAAGAGGAGGTTGGAGATAAAAGGTGATTTGCTTTACATGGAGCTCTGGATGGCTGTGGAAGTCTGGGATAGTGATTATGTAAGTATGATTCTAGGTTTTGGCCCTAGATGACTATGTATGTGTGATAGCATTTAGTAGAAGCTGAATAGCTTCTGTGATAAAACACCTCTCCCAACAGACTACCTGGGCTCCAATTCTTAGATCTTAGATGATCTACCTGGCTGGACTGGGCCTCACTTTCTTTCTCTTTTTGTAAAATAAAAATGATAATAATTGTTTTTTCTTTCTAGGATTGTTGATAGTATAAATAAGGTGATAGATGGAAAGTCCTGCAGCTCTTCTCAATGGGGTTCTGTCAAAGAATGAAGCCCTAACACCATGAGGCATCCCATTCAATGAACTGATTTCTCTTTTCTGCATCTTGAACAGTGTTAGCATGTAACACACACTATGGGGAACCACGGGTCATCTTAGAAAGAAGTTAGGAGAGACTTATGACATTCAGGCATGGGTTAGGTGATCTTGAGGACAATTCAAGGAATGTGAGTTCTGTTCTGGATTGGGTGCTATCAGGAAGTAGAAGCAATTTCACAATTGGTTATCTTAATAATTTTTATTGTAAAGGCAGGATGAACATAGCTTGGATAGAATCGTTTTGGAGGAAGAAATGATAGTTGTTCGGGTTAACTGGATCAAGGAAACCTTGGTCATTTTTGTGGTTGCACAATATCTTTATTTTAATTTCTGTGACACATGATGATAGAGTGGTCTTGTCATGGACTGTCCTTATCAAATATCGAGAATTCACAGCAGAGGAAACTCACAATCTAGTTGGTAGCAACAGTTATTAGTCAGGGCCGCCTTTTTTTTTTGCTTCTTGTGAATAGCTTAGGTTTTTTCTTTGAGATGAGTAGAAGTAGAATTATCAAAGCAAAAGTTTAATTCATGGGTTTGAACACAAATTCACGATTTGCTTTTAAGGAGTGTGTATCAATGTACTCTTCTGCTAGCAATGTAGGATAGTGGGCTAAATGAAGGACAGTTTCCAGAAAGCCAGTCCCTTGGGTAGTTGGGGTGATTTGTTAGAATGACCCAAATCTTTGGGGCACCTGGGTGGCTCAGTTGGTTAAGAGTCCAACTCTTGATTTCAACTCAGGTCATGATCTCAGAGTTGTGAGATTAAGCCCTGTGTCAGGCTCTGCACTCAACAAGGAGTCTGCTTAGGATTCTCTCTCCCTCTCCCTCTGCCCACCAATAGTCCCTCAACCCCCTGCCAGCTGCACTCATTATATCTTTCTCAAAATAAATAAATAAAATCTTTTCTTTTTAAAATGACCCAAACCTTTGATGCTTTTAGTGGTTCTACATAGCTGGTTCTCTTTCATTAGGTTTTACTGCTGAATTTGCTTGTCATATAAGGAAGAGTCATGCATATAATTTCTTCCCACTATTATTCCCTCCTTCCTCCATTAGCAGACTCTTTCCTTCCTGTTGATTGAAATCAACAATACCAGCCAACACCCCAACACCGGGAACCACTTTTTTCTTGGCCCAATCCTGGCCATTTTGTCATCCTCATATCACTAATCAGGAATGGCTATCATTCATTCCTTCAAGTCATGTTTCCTTCAGGTTAACTGGACAACAAAATGTCACTAATTAAAATTCTCTTTTCCATTGTCTTTCTGGAATTTCCAGTGTCCTGCTAGATACTGCGAGTCTTCTTTTAGAAGCATCTCCTCTTGTTGGTGCTAGCCTATGTGTGCCAGGTCACCTGCAAACCAACTTGAATGGTGGCTCTCAAATATTTCTGGCCATGACACTCAGGGAGAAGTATACCAAAAATTTATATCATGAACAAAAATGCATAAATCCATGTTCACATATACACACACACCAGTTTATATAAATCATTTCACACCCATAACTGTATAATTAGAACAAAAGTTTCACCAAAAAATATGTCTTTACTACATGGTCTCTGTTTGGATATTTGCTATTCTAGTCTCTTCTGTTTAAAGAAAAAGTTTGTCATGATGCTCTAAATTCATGTTTTAGCTTCTTACTGATAGAGGAGTATCTCCTTGGTTAGGGGAGGTAAATGGTAACATAATAAATCTGTTCCTGCATTCCTATTTTCTCCATCTTAGAATTACTTCCTTTTTCTTAGACCAAGAAAATTCAATTTAATTGGTACAGCTCAGCCCTGATTCCAGATGTTTATTATTCACCCCCATCTACCTAAGTTAAAAAACTGAATTCAGAATCTCTGGTAAACTCAACCACAAAATTCACGTAAATTCAGCCTGCTCTCAAATGATGCTTCCTTCCTCCTTAATTGGATATTATCAGCAACCATTTTCATGAGTACAATCCCATATTTTTTCCCCAAAGTTTGACAATTATTTTATCCTTGTTTTTAACACTTAAATGTTTGCATTTTAATTTAGTAAATGTAGCATTATTAAATTACAAATGTATATACATCAGGTGATAGTCAAAACTTTAATTCTCTGGGATGCCTCGGTGGCTCAGTTGGTTGGGCGGCTGCCTTCGGCTCAGGTCATGATCCCGGCGTCCTGGGATCGAGTCCTGCATCGGACTCCTTGCTCGGCAGGGAGCCTGCTTCTCCCTCTACATCTGTCTGCCTCTCTGTCTGCCTGTGCTTGCTCTCTCTCTCTCTCTGACAAATAAATAAATAAAATCTTTTAAAAAAAAACTTTAATTCTCTGTATCAAGGAGCAGTCTACTTGGTGATAATATTTAAAATATATGACTATGACACAAAATAATGGGTTTATTCTCAAATGGAAATAAGATGCCATTTTAAATGCTATTCCACATTATAACTCCAGTAGACAAGGACAAGTGTAATGGTCTAAGGGGATATTACCAAAGGATGGTGTTTATGTTGACAATTTCCATCTTGAATACCATCAGAATAAGAATTAAACGTGTACTAGTCTTCTTCTTATCCATTGCAAGAACATCCTCAAGAGAAAGCTTATAGATTTTTTTTTTTTTGGTGATATTAACTACCATGAACCTTAGCATGATTCTGTTTGAAATTGGTCACCCATTTGACTTATTTTATTTTATTTTTTAAAAAATATTTTATTTATTTATTTGACAGGCAGAGATCACAAGTAGGCAGAAAGGCAGGCAGAGAGAGAGGAGGAAGCAGACTCCCTGCGAACAGAGAACCTGATTCAGGGCTCCATCCCAGGACCCTGAGATCATGACCTGAGCTGAAGGCAGAGGTTTTAACCCACTGAGCCACCCAGGCGCCCCTGACAATTATTTTATTAATTGTAAGTCTGTTCCTCCTTCTTGTGGATTCTGAGGAATGGGAGTTTAGGACAGGAAGAGAGCTAGATCACATGGGCAAGGCTAGAGTCTGAGAGAAAGAGGAGGCTTACCTTTAAGGAGGAGAGAAGACGTCTCTATTAGACAAGGAAGGAGGAGTTCCTTCAGTTGCTAAGCTATTGTTGGAGGGATCTGTAGCCCCTAAGCTCACAGGTCTTCCCATTTCGATTCCATTTATCAGCATCCAGCATTTTCCTTATCTCCAGGATACTGTTAAGGCTCTGATATTGATTCCACTGGCATTTCTCCACTGTGAAAAAATTGGGTTTGGTTTTGTTTATTTCAGTCTTGCTGCTAAAAGAGAGGAGATTAGGGGCGCCTGGGTGGCTCAGCAGGTTAAAGCTGCTGCCTTCGGCTCGGGTCATGATCCCAGGGCTGTGGGATCTAGCCCCGCATCGGGCTCTCTGCTCTGTGGACAGCCTGCTTCCTCCTCTCTCTCTGCCTCTCTGCTTACTTGTGATCTCTGTCTATCAAATAAATAAATAAAATCTTTAAAAAAAAAAGAGAGAGAAGATTATTTTAGCTTTGTGAAGAGGTTGCCCCTTCATCCCTGCTATCCAATCAGTACTACCCAAAGTGGGAACTTTCCCCCAAAATGGATAGAATGGTTCAATGTTAAAATAAATGCCAACTGTCCATATATGATGAATAATTTTCTAGCTTGTCCTGTATCTTTAAATGTAATTTTCATGATTTTTGATGTACGGAGTTTTATAAATTTAAGTCAATACATTCACAGATATTCCCTTTGATTTTTTTTCCATTCAAGTAGTTCTTTTAATTATTTTTTAAAGATTTCCATCTTTTAAGTGAAAAGTCTAATGGCTTTTTAAAGTTAATATTTATGAAAATCTTACTTAGTCTAAAAATGTCGACAAGTACTATGTAATTATAGGGAACAATAGTCTTCTACCCTACGCTTACATTAATTTTCATTCTTTATAGTCAAACATTTAAAAATCTTTTAGCCATATTCATCTTCAAATATTTGCCCATGTATCTTCCTATACTATATCTCCATATTAGTTTATACCGCTATTATTTTTTTTTGCATTTTCAAATTTTCCTGTCACCCACTTTCTTCTTTGCAAGATGAGGGTTTAGCTTTCTTACATCACAACCGCAACTTCCTTCTTCCCATAGATTCTCTCTTCCTTCATTTTTCCAGTTGTCATAACTTCTGTTTAAATAAATACTGCTTTATGAAATTTTATTTTAAAAGATACATACTGTTTTCCTTATCTGACTATTGTAATATAAGTTACAGGTGACAATGTACTATGCCTACATTTCCTTTTTTAAATTTTCTTTAAAATTTTTTAAATTTTAAAAATTTCTTTTAGAGAATGTGAATGGGGGGGG
>RCUC01000633.1:0-56313 GCA_003697995.1 Taxidea taxus jeffersonii | reverse complement strand
GGGAAAAAATGAACTATTGGGACTTCATCAAGATCAAAAGCTTTTGCACAGCAAAGCAAACAGTCAACAAAACCAAAAGACAACTGACAGAATGGGAAAAGATATTTGCAAATGACATATCAGATAAAGGGCTAGTGTCCAAAATGTATAAAGAGCTTAGGAAACTCAACACCCAAAGAACAAATAATCCAATCAAGAAATGGGCAGAGGACATGAACAGACATTTCTGCAAAGAAGACATCCAGATTGCCAACAGACACATGAAAAAGTGCTCCACTGGGCATCAGGGAAATACAAATCAAAACCACAATGCGATACCACCTCACACCAGTCAGAATGGCTAAAATGAACAAGTCAGGAAATGACAGATGCTGGCAAGGATGTGGAGAAAGAGGAACCCTCCTACACTGTTGGTGGGAATGCAAGCTGGTGCAACCACTCTGGAAAACGGCATGGAGGATTCCTCAAAAAATTGAAAATAGAGCTACCTTTTGACCCAGCAATTGCACTATTGTGTATTTACCCTAAAGATACAAACGTAGTGATCCGTAGGGGCACGTGTACCTGAATGTTTATAGCAGCAATGTCCACAACAGCCAAACTATGGAAAGAACCTAGATGTCCATCAACAGATGAATGGATAAAGAAGATGTGGTGTATATATACAATGGAATACTATGTAGCCATCAAAAGAAATGAAATCTTACCATTTGCGACAACATGGATGGAACTAGAGGGTATTATGCTTAGGGAAATATGTCAATCAGAGAAAGACAACTATCATATGATCTCCCTAATATGAGGAAGTGGAGATGCAATGGGGGTGGGGACTAAGGGGGTAGGAAAAGAATAAATGAAACAAGATGTGATTGGGAGGAAGACAAACCAAGAGAGACTCTTAATTTCATAAAACAAACTGAGGGTGGTGGGGGGGAGGGGGGTTGGGAGAGGGTGGTGTGGTTACATTATATGTTTAAATAAAAAAAATAAATTTAATAAAAAAAAAGAAGTACAAATCAGATCATGTAACTTTGCTAGTTAAATCCTATAGTATATCTACCTAAAGTCAAGGCCCAGTCCTTCCAGGACCTAACATACCTTAATTGATCTATGCTTTGCTTGATCTTCTGATTTCACCTTTCACCATTTTAGAAATCATTCACTTTGCTCCACACGAGGTTCAATAAGTAAGTCAAGTTGGTGTCAACATCAGCACCATGCATTTATTATTCCCTCTACCTAAAGTTTACTCTTCCTGCATTTTTGCACGCCCAACTCTTTGGACTCATTCAAGTCCCAGCTCAGAGACTGCACTGACCACAGTATTTTAAGTTGCCATCTCTTCCTAAAGTTACTTTCTATTCTATGATCCTGTTTTGTTTGAAGTACTTGCTACTATCTGAAAATTACCTTATATAACACTTTATCCTACTTTGTACTTTTCTTTATCATTTCCATTAATATAATGCAAGCTCCAAGAGACAAAAGACCTCAGTAACTACAATTCATCCATTGGTTAGCACAGTACCAGCATGTGTTAGGCCTATAGGAAAAAATAATAAACTTCATGAATAAATAAAATATTTATGGACATATTTTATAAAGCATAAGAAAAACTGGTAAATAATAGAATGGCTAAATATTAGACCAGTTATTGTTTTTAGTTAGTTTTTGAGTTATTTCATATTCTTTGCTTTAAATCCAATGCTCTAAAAATAAGGATTGGGACAAAATCTGTCCTCTACCTTATGATACTATAGACCTTATCACTTGCATTTCAAAACAATATTAAAAATGTCTATATAACACAGGAATGAATGATGTGACCATGGGCTAAACTAAAATTATGTAATTAACATTCTTCAATATAGAAACAAAAAATATACATCTGGGAAAACAGAAAAACAAAAACTGAAAAAATATGGTTGCCAGGAGACAGACTCTAAAAGAAATTTCCAAGGGAGTTCTTTAAGCAATTGAAAAAATGATTTCAAATGAAAGCATTAGCTTTTGATCTTGATGAAGTCTCAAAAGTTCATTTTCACTTTTGTTTCCTTTGCCTTTGGAGACATATCTTGAAAGAAGTTGCTGTGGCTGATATCGAAGAGGTTACTGCCTATGTTCTCCTCTATGATTTTGATGGATTCCTGTCTCATGTTGAGGTCTTTTATCTGTTTCGAGTTTACTTTGTGTATGGTGTAAGAGAATGGTCGAATTTCATTCTTCTACATATAGCTGTCCAATTTTCCCAGCACCATTTATTGAAGAGACTGTCTTTTTTCCACTGTATATTTTTTCCTGCTTTGTCGAAGATTATTTGACCATAGAGAGTTGAGGGTCCATATCTGGGCTCTCTACTCTGTTCCACTGATCTATTTGTTTGTTTTTATGCCAGTACCATGTTGTCTTGGTGATCACAGCTTTGTAGTAGAGCTTGAAATCAGGTAAAGCTTCTGTACAGCAAAGGAAACAGTCAACAAAACAAAGAGGCAACCCAAAGAATGGGAGAAGATATTTGCAAATGACA
The DNA here is from genome assembly GCA_003697995.1 of Taxidea taxus jeffersonii. Taxonomy (NCBI): domain Eukaryota; kingdom Metazoa; phylum Chordata; class Mammalia; order Carnivora; family Mustelidae; genus Taxidea; species Taxidea taxus. Next base: position 53,786 of record RCUC01000633.1, on the reverse strand, counting down.
TTACAGACAAAAGGCTGATATCCAGGATCTATAAAGAACTTCTCAAACTCAACACACACAAAACAGATAATCATGTCAAAAAATGGGCAGAAGACATGAACAGACACTTCTCCAATGAAGACATACAAAAGGCTATCAGACACATGAAAAAATGTTCATCATCACTAGCCATCAGGGAGATTCAAATTAAAACCACATTTAGATACCACCTTACACCAGTTAGAATGGACAAAATTAGCAAGACAGGAAACAACGTGTGTTGGAGAGGATGTAGAGAAAGGGGAACCCTTTTACACTGTTGGTGGGAATGCAAGTTGGTGCAACCACTTTGGAAAACAGTGTGGAGAGTCCTTTAAAAATTAGAAATAGAGCTTCCCTATGACCCTGCAATAGCACTACTGGGTATTTACCCCAAAGACACAGATGTAGTGAAAAGAAGGGCTATCTGTACCCCAATGTTCATAGCAGCAAAGGCCACAGTCACCAAACTGTGGAAAGAACCAAGATGCCCTTCAACGGATGGATGGATAAGGAAGATGTGGTCCATATGCACTATGGAGTATTATGCCTCCATCAGAAAGGATGAATACCCAACTTTTGTATCAACATGGATGGGATTGGAAGAGATTATGCTGAGTGAAATAAGTCAAGCAGAGGGAGTCAATTATCATATGGTTTCACTTATTTGTGGAGCATAAGGAATAACATGGAGGACATGGGGAGATGGAGAGGAGAAGAGAGTTGAGGGAAATTGGAAGGGGAGTTGAACCATGAGAGACTATGGACTCCGAAAAACATTCTGAGGATTTTGAAGGGGCGGGGATGGAAGGTTGGGGGAGCCAGGTGGTGGGTTTTATGGTGGGTTATATGCACGTATTGCATGGAGCACTGGGTGTGGTACATAAACAATGAATTCTGTTACAAATGAAAGCATTAAAATATGAGAAGGAATAAGGTTAAAACAAAGCATAAATATGTGAAAAAATATTGATCAAACAATAATAATCTAATAATTATAGTCTTAGGTATTTTAAATTATATGGAGAATTAAATCACATGATATAATGTAAAACATTGAAAGACAGCTTTAAAAGAGCAAAAGGACAAGCCAATGACCGAATGCTCATAAAATTTACATAATCTGACAAAAAGTTTTGATGTAAGACATATACAGAACTCCTATAAACCAGTATGAAAATGACCACTGACTTTAAAACATGTACAAAAAAGTATAAAAATACTCTACACATGAGGTCAAGTGGTCAATAAACGTATGAAATGTTCTCAACTTTACTAATCATCAGAACAATGCAAATTAAAACCATGATGAGACAGTTTTGAGCTTATACCTCAACTAAAATGTCTCAAATTTACGGTACTGAAAATAATAGTATTAATAAAAATGCAGAGCAACTGGACCTGTTAAATAAGGCTCCTGAGAGTACAAATTTTTATAATTCACTTAGAAAAATATTTGTCAGTATATACAACAGAAAAATATATTATATCATGCCAACTCTTAACACATATAGATGAAAACATATACAAATGACTATTCATAGCATCCTTAGTCAAAATAGCAAAAAATTAAATACCCATCAACAGTATAATGGAAACTAAATTGTGATATATTTAATAATGAAATACTATACAGAAATAAGAAATTAATAAAATACTTCTACATACAGCAGCATCAACAAAGCTTACAAAAGATGCTAAGTGAAGGTATATATAATTTTTTTTCAAATTTTTATTTAAATTCTAGTTAACATATAGTGTAATACCAATTTCAGGAGAAATTAATGATTCATCACATACATATATAACACTTAGTATTCACCAAAAGTGCCCTCCTTAACATCCATCATCCATTTGGTCCATCTCCCACCCACCTTCTTCCATCAACCCTCAGTTCGTTCTCTATAGTCAAGAGTCTCTTATGGTCTGCTTCTCTTTTTTCCCTTCCCATATGTTCATCTGTTTTGTTTCCTAAACTCCAGGTATGAGTGAAATCATGATATTTGTCTTTCTCTAATTTCACTTAGCATAATGCACTCTAGTTCCATCCACTTCCTTGCAAATGGCAGGATTTCATTATTTTTTGATGGCTGCATAATTTTCATATATATATGAATATATGAATATATGAATATATATATGTCACCTCTTCTTTATTCATTCATCAGTCAATGGGCATGTGAGCTCTTTCTATAGTTTGGCTACTGTTAACAATGCTGCTATAAACGTCGGGGTGCATGGACCCCTTTGAAACAGTATTTTTGTATAACTTGGGTAAATACCACCATCACAATTGCTGGATCTAGAATAGTCTACTTTTAACTTTTTGAAGAACCTCTATACTGATTTTCAGAGTGGCTGCACCAGTTTGCATTTCCACCAACAGTGTAAGAGGGTTCCCCTTTCTCTACATCCTCCCCAAGATCTGTAATTTCCTGTGTTAATTTTCACCATCCTGACAGATGTGAGGTGATGTATCATTGTAGTTTTGATTTGTATTTCCCTGACGATGAGTGACACTGAGCATCTTTTCATGTGTCTATTGGTCATCTGGATATCTTCTTTAGAGAAATGTCTGTTCATGTCTTTTGCCCATTTCTTAAATGTATTATGTTTTTTGGGTGTTGAGTCTGATTTGTAGTTCTTTATAGATTTTGAATACTAACCCTTTACCAGATGCCATTTGCAAGTATCTTCTCCCATTCAGTAGGTTACCTTTTAGGTTTATTGACTGTTTCTTTTACTGTGCAGAAACTTTTTGTCTGCTGTTTATAGTAGCTTTATCAACAATCACCAAATTATAGAAAGAGCCCAAATTTCTATCAATTGATGAGTGAAAAGTTTGTGGTATACACACACACATGCACACACACAATGGAGTATGAGACATCAATAAGAATGGAATCTTGCTATTTGCAACAACATGGATGGAACTAGAGTGTATTATGTTAAGTGAAACAAGTCAGAGGAAGACAAGAATCATGTGATTTCATGCATATGTGGAATTTAACAAAACAGATGTACATGGTGGGGGGTAAGAAGCAAACCATGAAACAGATTTTTTAACTATAGAAAACAAACTGAGGATTGCTGGAGGGGAGGTGGGCAGGGGGATGGGATAAATGGGTAATGGGTATTAAGGGTACTTGTGATGAGCACTAGGTGTTATACATTAAGTGCTGAGTCACTAAATTCTACTCCTGAAACTAATACTACATTATGTATTAACTAACTGGAATTTAAATAAAAAGTTGATAGAACAACAAAAAAATGGAGGTTGGAAAAATGGAGGTTCTGCCTTCAGCAATGGCAAATCACTTTAGATTAATTCTCCTATAAATGATAATTATAAATTTTGTATAAATCTAAAAAAAGTGACAATAATCAGTTCTGATAGAATGCTTATTTGGAAACTGCAAATTTATTCCAAAGCCAGTGATATACTAGTAAATAATTTGGAAACAATTAAAATTTCACATCTACTTATGCTTAATTTCATCTGTGAAATTATGTAAAAGCAGCACATGGCATAGATACATAAGAATACACAAAATTCAGACACACACATTCCCATACACAACACCCCTCACATTTACTAGCTACTTTAGTTCATCATGTGAATTATGAACTACACTGAACTATGTTCAGGTGTTACGACTTTCAGTCAGATTTCAGATAACCTCACAATAATGCCCAAGCAGTGATCTTTTCAACACCCACTTCTATCAATAAATTGAGTCTTTTACAATGTAAAATGTCACATTTATTCTAATATTTATGTATTTCTTCACCATTTAACATATGTAAAATTGGGATACCATTTTTACCAATATTCCTTTTTTAATGTCACAGATAAAGTTTTTAAGTGTTGTGTCTATAGCCCTCTTCCGTCCCCCCATAAACCCTATGGTTTTTATTCCAGTGTTTTGCATCTCTTAATGATTTTTTGGGAACACATGTTTTGTTAGAGCAGAATTGGCTACATTTAAAAGTAGTATATAATAATTAAAGACAGAGACTAGAGAGAGGCAATTTTTTTTAAAGGTTTTATTTATTTATTTGACAGAGAGACATAGATCACAAGTAGGCAGAGAGGCAGGCAGAGAGGGGAGGAAGCAGGCTCCCTGCAGAGCAGATAGCCTGATCCCGGGCTCCATCCCAGGACCCTGGGATCATGACCTGAGCCGAAGGCAGAGGCTTTAACCCACTGAGCCACCCAGGCACCCCGAGAGGAGGCAATTTTTAAAGAGGCAAACTGCATGTAGTGATATTTGCATTTATGTGTCCTTTTGGCTGGAAGCAAGCCCTGATATGCACCAAAAGGGGATATGTATGTTAGGACTCAAGCAGAGATCTACTGTTTTAGCAGCTTGAGAAATTAAGAGTTAGAAGTTAGAAATTAAAGGTGCCAGAGCTGGGCACCTGGGTGGCTCAGCTGGTTAAGTGTCTCCCTTCAGCTCAGGTCATAATCTCAGGGTCCTGGGATGGAGCCCCTTATCAGGCCCCCTGCTCAGCAGGAAGTCTGCTTCTCTTTCTACCTCTGTCCACTGCTCCCTTGCCTCTGCTCATGCTCCTTTTCTATCTCAAATAAATAAATAAAATATTTAAAAACAAAAAAGGTGCCAGAGCTTGAACAAAGTGTCCAGGAAACTCCAGAACTGAGTAAGACAGGGGGAGATGCATCGTTTTCTGTGTAAGTGTACCAGGACCTAGATATACCTCTTAACTGCATATACAAGCGATACTCTAGGAAAGGAAGCAGCTGGTAGCTTAATGGAGCCAAGCAGATATTTTTTACTGCTGTCCAGAGAGAAACAGTGTTTAGTTTGAGTCTGGCCAAGCTATCCACCTAGTAGAACAAAAACAGTTATCATCAGAATTATATTATAGAATTCTATTATAGTGTGTAATCTACAATGTCCAGCTCTCAAGTTTTTAAATTTTAACATTAAAAAGAACAGACAATATCACACATCAAGAGAAAAAACAGTCCGTAAAGACCAACCCCGGAATGACTCATGTTAGAATTAGCATGTAACATTGTAACATGGACATGGATGGACTTGGAGGGTGTTAGGCTAAGTGAAGTAAGTCAATCAGAGAAAGACAATTAGCATATGGTCTCATTCATGTGGAATTTAAAAAATAGTGCAGAGGATCAGAGGGGAAGGGAGGAAAAACTGAATGGGAAAAAATCAGAGGGGGAGACAAACCATGAGAGACTCTTCACTCTGGGAAAAAAATTGAGGGTTGCAGAAAGGGAGGTGGGTAGGGGTATGGGGTAACTGGGTGATGGGCATTAAGGAGAACACGTGATCCGATGAGCACTGGGTATTATATGTAACTAAGGAATCATATAACACTGGGTGTTACATACAACTAAGAAAAACAACTGATGCACTATATATCGGCTAATTGAATTTAAATTAAAAAATAGCTATTTTAAATATATTCCATAATTTAAGGAAAACATGGACATAATGCAGAAAGAGACTGAGAATCTCAAAGAAGGCCACTATGAAAAAGAATCAAATGATAATTTTGAAATGAGAAGTAGAAAAAATAAAATTAAACAAGGTTTTCTGGATGGGGTGGACATTGGCTAGACTGGTCAGGAAATTTAAAAACTCAGATAGAGGGGGGCCTGGGTGGCTCAGTAGGTTAAAGCCTCTGCCTTCAGCTGAGGTCATGATCCCAGAGTCCTGGGATTGAGTCCTGCATTTGGCGCTCTGCTTAGCAGGGAGCCTTCTTCCTCCTCTCTCTACCTGCCTCTCTGCCTACTTGTGATCTCTCTGTCAAATAAATAAAATCTTAAAAAAAAAAAAAAGACTCAGAAATTATCTAGTTTGAAGAACAAAGAGAAAAGTCATGGGTTAGGAAGAAGGGTGCCTCAGTGACCTGAGGGTAACATCAACGAATCCAGCATACAAGAAATTATAGTCACAAGATGAAGAGAGAGATAGGGGCAGAAAAATAGTATTTTAATATGCTCCTAGTGGAAAACTACCCCCACCCAAAATTTTTAAGTATATACTTGCAGATCCAAAAATGTCAATGAACCTCAAGCAAAATAAACAATCAAATCAACATCTAAGCAAACCATAATTAAACTGTTGAAAACTAAAAATGAAGAGAAAATCACTGACATAACTAGAGAAAGCAACTTGAAGCTAATAACCGTATAAATGAGCATAGAAATAATGGAGAGCAATAGACAAAAAAAAGTGCTGAAAGAAAAAAAAATACTCAGAATTCTACATCCAAAAATAAAAAAAAAGAAAAAGAAAAAAGAAAAGAAGAAAAGCCCCCAACACCTTCAAAAAGAACATACGTTCTATACAGGCAGCTAAACTTAAAAATTTTTTCTTCTCTGCATTTTGTTAAAATAGCAAATTTAAATAAAAATTAAAATTTATTGTAGGTGTTAAAATTTATGTAGATGTGATATATACAATAACACAAAATATGAAGATAAATGAAATTATACCATGTAAGGTTCTTAGATATTATACACAGTAATGCAATACTATAAGCAGAGTGTGATCAATTAAGCATGCATGTTACTATAAAAACCATTAAAACAATGCAGACGTACAGCTAAAAATCCAATTGAGAAATTAAAACATAATAAAAGATATGTGATTAAGTAAAAAAGGCAGTCAAGAAAATAAAACTAGCTATGAAACAATAGTCATAAATCTAAACATACTAACTGCATTAAATTTAAATGGACTAAAACCTCACAACACGCAGAAAAATTACTTAAAAATGATCACACACCTAAACCTAAAGCCCCAAATATAAAGTGTAAGGGAAAAATTGAAGAGAGAAAATTGAAATCCCTGTGATTTAGGCAAAATATATTTTTAGACTGGCATAGACAGCATTAGTCATCAAGTTTTTAAAAAATGATAGATTAGACATCTTCAAAATTCAAGATTTTTGTTCAACAAGACACAGCATTAGAAAAAAGTAGGCAAGTTGTAGACTGAGAGAAAACATTTAGAACACATATATATGGGAAAAGATTTGCATAAAACATGTACAATTGACTCTTGAACAATAAGGATTTGAACTGTATAGGTTCACTTATACATGGGTTTTTTAAAAATTTTTATTTATTTGACAGACAGAGATCACAAGTAGGCAGAGAGAGAGGAAGGGAAGCAGGCTCCCTGCTGAGCAGAGTGTCCAACTCGGGGCTTGATCCCAGGACCTTGAGATCATGACCTCAGTAGAAGCCAGAGGCTTTAACCCACTGAGCCACCCAGGTGCCCCTGGATATATATATATATACATACATATATATATATATATATGTATATATATATATATACACATACATATATATATATGTGTATATATATATAAACAATACAGCACTGTACATGTCTTTTCTCTTGTTATTTTCTTCTGCATCAGTCAAATCCTTATCCTTCCTGCCTCTTCCATACACCATATCATTTCCCACCTCTAAACCTGGGCTTATGGTAGCCCTCTATTAAAAATCTCTTACTTTCCGGGCGCCTGGGTGGTTCAGTGGGTTAGAGCCTCTGCCTTTGGCTCGGGTCATGATCCCAGGTTCCTGGGATCGAGCCCCGCATTGGGCTCTCTGCTTTGCAGGGAGCCTGCTTCCCCCCACCCCCTGCCTGCCTCTTTGCCTACTTGTGGCCTCTCTGTCAGGTAAATTAGTGAAATCTTAAAAAAAAATAAAAATAAAAATCTCTTACTTTCTCTCTGAAACACAACCATCTTCTAATGCCCACTTCTTCCTTGGAGTTATCCCAAGCTATATTATTTAATCAAGAAGTTGATGCTTTCGGGGCACCTGGGTGGCTCAGTGCGTTAAAGCCGCTGCCTTCAGCTCGGGTCATGATCCCAGGGTCGTGGAATCGAGCCCCGCATCGGGCTCTCTGCTCTGTGGACAGCCTGCTTTCTCCTCTGTCTCTCTCTGCCTACTTGTGATCTCTGCCTGTCAAATGAATAAATAAAATCTAAAAAAAAAAAAAAAAAAGGTGATGCTTTCTATTTCTATAGTGGAATGGGATTGGAGAAAGTTTAGACCAAAGGAGAGGCTAGAGAATTCTAGAAATATCTTTTGTAGCCACTCAGCCATATCTTCAGCATTTACCATAGTAGATTTACTACTTTCTGAAGTATTCACATTACCGAACAGTATATATACCTTTTTTATCACACTGTACGTTTACAGCATTTAATCATTTTATAATTATTTTTATCAGTGTTCAACCTTGTCTCCCAACAATTAAATATATAAGTAACTTATAATCTCCTTAGTGCAAAAAGCATTTTGAATTCATTATGTACTTAGCTTTGAGCTAGGGGTATCATCCTGATTGTATCTTCCCCTTCCATCCCTGCTACTCCCGTACTTTTATCATCTCTTGCCTGGATAATATCAGCAGCTTCCTAATTGATCTCTGCTTCTTGGGTTTCTACATAATTCATCCTTTACATACCTAGGCAATGACATTTCTTAACACAGAAATTCCCTACTTAAAACTCTGTGGTGCTTACTTATCGTCTAAAAGATAAAAGTCCCAAGTCCTTGACACAGCCTATAAAGCTCTATCAAATACCCTTTGTTCCTGTTTTACTTGGACTCCTCTCTTAGCATAAAATGTGAACTATGCACTACTGATCCTCTCAAAGGCTTTCAGATCTTTAATCCTATTGTATCTTTTTTTTCAAGCTTCTGTAGACTTGTCTGCTTCTTACACACACACACACACAAGTTCATATTAGTTCTCTGGTCTCCTTGGAAGTGTCTACTTTCTTTCAAGCATCTCCTCAAACATTTCCTCCTCTCTGAGAATTCCCCAAACCCTTCCAGGTTTGTCTCTCTAGGACATCAACTCTTATGTATCTACACTGCAAAATTGGGAGCAGGGAGGAGCAGGGTATTTGTATATGTGTGTGTGTGTGTGTGTGTGTGTGTGTGCGCGCTTCCAGCAGCATTTGGTTCATGACAGATGATCTATGAAAGTTTGTTGACTCGCTAAATAGAACTGTGCTTAATAGTTTTGTTTGATTAGTCACAGTCATATTTTTGTTACAAGTATCAGTAACTCTAATACAAATAGAGAAAAATTTGTGAGTTTAACTAAACATGGAGAGCAAAGAGATTTGGCTGAGGCTGAAAAACAAATAAGGCCAGGTTATATATTCTAACGTAAAATTACAAGTGCCAATTTATAAAAATGTCCTATGGATAATAAATAGACATAGAACATGCAAAATATTAAAGGTATACAGCAGTCCCCAGTCTTAAAGAGCTTCTCAACTCTTCAATCACTTCAAGGTGATTCAAATTTCAAAGTTAACATTTCTATTTTAGAAACCAGTGCAGCCCTCTGCAATCCATCAATCTGTGCCATCCTCCCTAAACAGGAATGAAGGGAAATCTCCCCACTCAATTCCATTAGGTGAACATAGAAATTAGGCATTGAAATATACTCAGAATAAGCAACCAACTCAATTCAATGAGAGATTACACATATTATTTAGGAGAAATTTCTTAGAAAATTTCTTTCTTCTAAGAAAGTGCATGGTGGCCCTAAAATTTTCATACTTGTGAAAAAAATCCTCTTACATTAACAAAACTAATGAAAAGACTTCTTAGTTTTTGCTCCACTCTAACCTAACAATTTTTTGATTGAATGAAGTCTACTTGTTAGCTTACTTTGAGGAAGGTACTGCATAATGCTGTGGATGTCCACAAAATAGAGGATGGTTCTGTTAGAAAATGAAGCAGGAGAATGAATTGAGATATAGTTGTCAACCCTTTATGTAGCTGCACTTAGGAATAGTTGTTGGAATTTGGAGGATGCAGTCCAGTATATTGCATGTTAGAAAATGCTGTTTAATGACCACCACCCCCCAATCTCCCTGGATTCACTGCAAGCACCATTCATTGTGATTGACTAAGAACACTTATAAGAAGATTTTGAAAGCTGTCATAAACCTCACCAGACAATATTTTCATAAACTCTTGATATAACAGTTTTCTCTTTGGAAAATCAGTATAAAGAGGGAAAAAAGACTAAATGTATACTTATTTAGAATAGATTAACCACAATAGGAAGATTTAATAGTAGGAAAAATATATTAAGACAGCTTGGAATCCTTGAAGAACAAAATCTGCGGAATTTTGAGAAAGTTGCAACATTCTATAATTTAGCAGAAATGTCTTCAAATAAAAAATTACAAAAATGTAACTTTGGGGAAAAAAACAAACTGGAGACACCTGGGTAGCTCAGTTGGTTAAGCAACATACTCTTGATTTCGGCTTTGGGTCATGATCTCAGGGTCATGAGATCCAGCCCTGCATGGGGCTGTACCCTGGACTGGGAGCCTGCTTAAGATTTTCTCTCCCTCTCCCTCTGTGACACTCCCCCCCAAGTGAAAACAAAAAAAGTTATCAGCAATCTAACTCTTATTAAAAAATGGTCCTTCTAATTGTCTTTGAAATTTCTTGCCAAAAGGAAGCCCATAGAAATCTCATGCTTTCTGGAGTTAATTATATCAGCAATTTCTCCAAGTGGAATGTATTTGAGACTCCTTGTACACCTTGAGAGTCTGAGTCATTCTTAGGAAACTAGTGTGTGTATTGAACAATATCCCTTAATATCCTCTCTCTAAATAATAGCATTTGACAAAAAAGTCCTGATTTCTATGGATGTTTACTACTAAAATCTATATTACTAATTCTAACTTCCCAAGTTGTTTATTTTAATTATCCTATGCACATTATTAACTCACTAATTCTTTTCTACCTGGTAATGTAATGATTAAACATCCCAACTTTCCAAATGCTTTACATTAAGGAAAGATGGTGAAATGACTAACAAAATATAGTTTCTTCAACTTATTCTATCTACACAATTTCAAACACAAAGTATTATAATTGCTGTGTTCCCTTCCTCATTCATTCAAATTACATTTGCCAAATATGTTCTGTGTTAGATACTCTGCTAGGTGCTATAGACTGATTAATACTAAACAGATTACTTGTATACCACAATGCCAATGTGTTCATTTCCAAAAGGAGATACTCATGTCTATTATCCATGGGAGTACTTATTAGTATAAAACTTCTAAGTAAATAACCTCAAGGTCTCTTGATTAGCAGAGAATCAAAACAAAGAATTAGATTGTCACAAATGATATTTCATCCCATCTACAGAGAAGTCTGATAAACTACCTCTGTCTCGCAACAAAGTAGATTTCTCTTGTAAATTAAATATTCATGTCCTCCAAATATATTTTTGCTTTCCTTAGGACTGTGTTAACTAAATACTTTCAAATTCTTTCTATCTACTAATGCTTACCACATCATTATTTCTGAAAATAAGATGACAATGTAAGTGAATGAATTCCATTTTTCTTTAAGGTGGGTATTCATTTTGATTATTTTTATTGGGTATGGTATAACTCAAGTCTCCAAGGACAGCTCTTATCAAGATATTTTAAGGTTTTTCTGAAGATAGCAAAGTAATCTATTTTATAAGGAATTGTGTTCAATTTTTCTTTTATTCTAAGGGTATAATTTTATCTCTAAATCCTGAGCCTAGCTTAATGATTTCTAGTGACTGAAGTTTCTGAAATTTTATCATGTGTCTTAGATTTTTATTAGAAAGGTTACTTTAAAAATATGAAATATGAATGTATGCTACAATATGCATAAACCTCAAAAACATTAAGCTGAGTGAAAAATACATTTCATATTTACATGAAATATCCAGAATAGGCAAACCTATGCTGATAGGAAGATTAGTGGTTAGTGGTTGTCAGGGGCTGGGGGAGGAGAGAAATATTTTGAAACTATTCTAGATAGAGGTGGTAGTTCTACAACATTGTTAATGTAGAAAAAGCTACATTAAAATAGTTTTTGTTTAGTATATATGAACTTCATCTCAAAAAATGTTCTCAAAGGCATGCTAGAAATTAAAGCAAAATAAACAAAACATTACATATAAGAACAGTAATGGGATAATACACACATATGCACACACATCAGACTGTATTATTCAGTTTTAGTGTAAAAAATATATGGTCATGTTATGCTGATGTGATATAATTGGGCTAATTGGCTCAGATGGTCTTTCTACGAGAAGAGAAGGCTTTGCCATGAAGAAGTGGAGATAGAGAACTGAACTGTTTGGAGACATGGTGGTTTTGGATGGTTATTGATATTTCAATGCAAGGGAGTGAATTAGATCATTAGAAATTCAAGTTAATGGCCAATATTCATTAAAGAGTCAAGGGCATTTGGTGACAGGGAAATACATTTAACTTGATTAAATACCCAGAAAGAAAGAAGGGAAAGAATAGTACCCTAAACATACATACTTTGAGAGGGAGGGATAGAAAGCAATGAAAGAGAAATCAGCAAGATAAGCTGCAAATATAAATTCAGAGAACAGAACTACCTATAAAATTATAATCAGCTATCATCAGATACCTATTTGTCCCAGGCTCCAGAGACACAGGCCAGAACAACTGTGTGTTCAATGAGAGCAAGTATCTCATCAATCTAGCTCAGTGTTGTGTTCCAAGTCTGTAACCACGTATCCAGCATACAGGAGTCTCTCTGATGTGCTATACTATTGTGATTGAAGTGTAGGAGGAGAACAGGTTTCACACAGAAGGGTATTTTAAGAGTCTTTTGAGATACTTATAAGTGATCTTCTTTAATATTACATCAAAACTCATCAAGTGGTAGTTTCCTAAAGATTAGCTGCAGTGTAGAATCTGAAACTATATATCAATACACTTTTCTTATTTTAATAATATAATGGAATGGAATATTTAAAATCCATTCACTCTATTTGTACTTTAAGTGGATTTTTTTTGAAGATTTTATTTATTTATTTGACAGAGAGAGATCACAAGTAGGCAGAGAGGCAGGCAGAGAGAGAGAGGAGGAAGCAGGCTCCCTGCTGAGCAGAGGGCCCGATGCGGGGCTTGATCCCAGAACCCTGAGACCATGACCTGAGCCGAAGGCAGAGGCTTTAACCCACTGAGGCACCCAGGCGCCCCTTTAAGTGGATTTTTTCACCTATGTATGATTTTTTTTAACATTATGTGTTTGTAATTTGAGAAATATTTGTTATTATACAATATAAAAAGTTATCTTCTAGTAAATTGGTAATAATATTTAAATACTGGGAAGTGGTCAATCCCATTAGTGGAGGATAAAAGTAGTCTAAACTTCTAATTTTCACTTGAAACCTCATATTTTTTCATTGGCAACAAATGTCAGTTGTTTCCCTGAAGTTTAAGACTTGTGTTGTTTATTTTTGTGAACATATATGCTAAATACCCAAGTCTGAATAATCTTATTTTTTTTAAGATTTATTTATTTGAGAGAGAGAGAGATCACAAGTAGGCAGAGAGGCAGGCAGAGAGAGGGGGGGAGGCAGGCTCCCCGCTGAGTAGAGAGCCCAATGAGGGGCTCAATCCCAGGACCCTGAGATCATGACCTGAGCCAAAGGCAGAGGCTTAACTCACTGAGCCACCCAGGTGCCCATGAATAACCCTATTTTATCAGTTACTCTTTCCAAATAAAAATGGTGTTTCACTTAAAAAAAGTGGTAGCCAACTCACAATCCAAACACTCACCATATCTTTTTCCCCAATACTATACTTTGTATGCAGAAGTATTCTATGTACATTTGTCCTTATAATTTAGGATACTTTAAAAATATATAATCAAAAGTTGAGATTTGTCAAGAAACAGGTTGGGATTTGCTATGATTGTTTTTTTACTGCTTCATCAAAGACAGTCAAGCTGGCATTTTATTTGCTACAAGTACAGGACAGTGAAGAATACAGTAAGTTTGATGTCACTCTGAATATATACTTAAGTACCATCACTTTCACCCACCATTTTCTATTATCACTGAAAATAACAACACAGTGAAAAGGCAAAGGTTGTCTTCACATTACTATAAAAATAATTTGATTTTGCAGACCCTTGAAAGTATCTCAGGGATCCCAATTGTCCATTGCCCACAATTTAAGGAGTGCCATGGAAGAGATTGGGAAGAGAATACTGATGGACTTTCTTTTTTCCTTAAAGATCTTTGTCTGCTGAAAATAAATAGAGTAGGGGTGGGAATTCACAACCATTGCCAAACTTCCTGAAATAACTGCAGATAATAAAGAAGAGTTGAATAAGGTTAACAAAATCAAATTGGTATACTAAAGCACAAGTTGAAGTTGGAAATCATAAATTGATGAATACTATTTGTATGTAAATTTGGCTTCAAACTCTAAGAAATATTCCTACTATCTCTTAAGTGTGAAGAAAGTAGTTTGTTCCTTTATGGAATATGGATTCTTGCCTTTCTCATGCAAAATTAATGACTGTTAGTGCTATTTAGGTTATGATTGCTGGGAATTGGGCTAATACTAGATATCAACCTTCAAGCATTTGAAGGTTTTGCAATAAGAGACTTAAGTGTGTGGATTATCAAAGGTAAAGCAGGGGCCCCTCATGAGGAAGGGTAAATTGAAGATATTATTTAAAAAAATTATGAGTGCAGCAGTTTTGTAATTTGATTTTGATAAAATTCCTTCTCTCTTTAAATTCACATACCCATACCACGCACTGGCCAATTAATTGCTCATAGCTCTATTTGCTGTCTTTGAAGCATGGTAGTAAGATATATAAACCCATAAATTGTAAGGATAACATATTTGAGATGTTTGTAAAACATATACAAATATTTAATACTTCATGTGAAATTGCAGTAGATTATTTTGAAAAACTAGTTTATATTCCTCTTTATTCAATATGCTACCAAAAACCATTATAGAACAAAGAATTATTCTAGGATATGTTTGTTGGTGGTGACAAATTTATTGGTATAATGATAAAATTATAAATTCACATTCTAAAAATATGGAAAAGGTCTGATTATATTTTATACCGTAATTTCACATTTTGCCATTACTATTCAAATAGTTGGAATCAGAAAGCTGCCATATTTGTTTGTTGGGCTGTAGAATAGTACATGAATATTCCATTAGTAGATGGCTCCTACTTCAGGTGTGAAATATTCAGTTTTCAAGGTTATTAGAAAGGGAGTCATAATCACAATATCACAAATGTTTTTCCAATTTTTTTCTATAAACCTTATCATTTAAACTCTTCTTACAAGAGTTTATTGTATGATGTTTTGATGTGCATAAAATAATCTCTAAGGTTGGTATCTAATATTAGCCCAATTCTCAGCAATCATAACCTAAATAGTACCAACAGTCATTAGCTTTGTTAGGTAAAGGAACAAACTACTTTATTCACACTTAAGAGATAGTAGGAACATTTCTTAGAGTTTGAAGCCAAACACAAAATAGCATAGACATTATCTTCTTAATATTTGAGCCAATTATGTTCTACAAATACTTTATATAAATTTTTATAATGAAAGGGACACTTATTCAAAACTCCTGGTAAATTATAATCCCATACAGTTTAGTGTTAATTAAATGCATTTTTAATCTCCTCAGTAAAGGCAGGAAGATGTGATAAATCAACCAATACCATCTATAAAAATGATTATACATTTACTAGTTTTAGCTCAAATGGAGTAATCGATATTCTATTAGGTAACATCAAAGTCTATATAACACTACGTTATATTTTAAAGCCATATGACAATTTTACTTATTTTATTCTCTTCTCACATTTCAACTCTGATTATTTATCCTTTCCTTGATTAAACTCCTATAAAATAATAGACTTGTATGGATATATTCTTATGAAACACTGTGGAAAGATATACAGACTTTACCAAAATTGTGAATTTTGGGTGGTTTTATCTTTTGTAATAGTTTGGTTAACATATATGTATGTATGCACACATGTGTATTATAATATAAACAAATAATGTATATACAGTAATGACATGGTAAGCTTATTCCTTTTTTCAAATTTTCTCTTAATTTTTCCTCTTATGTAATTGCATTGTTTAGTAACTCCACACTTATTCTAATACTAGCAATAATGGACATCTTTGCCTTATTGATTGCATAGGATTTTTTTCCTAAAATTTCCTCCATTGTGCATTATGAAGAATTTAGGGTTAAAATAAGTATATATTTTAAGCTAATGAAATACCATGCATTTTTAAAATTTATATATATATAGAATAGATATATGTTATCTTTTCATCATTTTTAGAGCTGCTTATGTGATTTTTCTCTTTTGATTTTTTAACATGGTGACTTATATTAATAGCTTCACAGATATTAAACTGTTTGAACATTTAGTGAACAAATCCCACCTAGGTTATCGTAGTATGTTGCTTGATTTGGCTAAAGTTTTAGTTAACGTATATTTGCATCTTGTTCCAAAGTGTCATCCTTGTGCAGGGGCTGTGCTTTCTCCTGTTTGCCCTAGAACAGTCTAAATAAGCACTGGAGTTACTAGTTTAATGATTTTGTAGAGTTTACCTTAAAGACTGATGGAATCTGGGCCTACTATTTCTCTGTGAGTAGCCTTTAAAAAAACAAAAAACAAAAAACTTCTTTAAAATCTTCAGTAATTTGCCTGTTTATATTTTCACTTTCTTTTAGGGGCAATTTTTATTACTTTGTAATGTTTTCTTCTATAAAACACTTGTTTTGTAAAGTATCAACTGTTATTAACTCATTTGGTCAAAGAGACTTGTATCTTTCTTTTAAACACCTTTTCTATCTCTGCTTATGATAACTCCCTTACTTTTACTTGATTTTAATTACATTACCGAGTAATTATTTGCTTTTCCAAAAAGCTGCCTCCTACATTTTTTAATTGGTTCTATGTTTTCCTAATTCAATATTTTTACTTCCTAGACCATAATTAATTAATTGATTAAAGATTTTACTTATTTGACACAGAGAGAGAGAGAGAGAGAGCATACAAGCAAATGGAGGGGCAGGCAGAGGGAGAGGGAGAAGCAGGCTCCCCTCTGACCATGGGTCTGGCCCTATCCCAGGGCCCTGGAATCATGACTGAGCCTGAGGTATATGCTTAACCTACTGAGCCACCCACTCATTCTAAATCTTTGAATTTGCTCTTAATTCATTTATTTTCATTCTATTATCATAATTATTTACACTATGAATTTTCCTCTGAGTCCTACTTCAACTATATCATATAGGTCCCATCTATGGTTTTTCTTTATTTTTAGATATTTTTATACCGATTTTAATTTATTCATTCAAGATTTGTGTATTTTCCCAACAGGTTCAGTTCATAAAATTAGCTTCCAGAGTGTATGGATTTCTGTTGTAGTGGTGATTTTCTCTTTTCTTTTTATTTCTATTTTTAGCATATGGTGATTAGAGATATAGATATATATAGATACCTATTTACACTCTGTACATTTTTTTTTTACTTTATTTAAGCTTTATTTAAACATATGATGTAACACCACCACCCTCACCCAACCCCTCTTCCCCCCACCCCCCTCAGTTTGTTTTATGACATTAAGAGTCTCTTTTGGTTTTTCTCCCTCCCGATCCCATCTTCTTTCATTTTTACTTTTCCTACCACCTTAACTCCCACCCCCGTTGCATCTCCACTTCCTCATATCAGGGAGATCATGTGATAGTTGTCTTTCTCCAGTTGACTTATTTCGCTAAGCATAATACGCTCTAGTTCCATCCATGTCGTCGCAAATGGTAAGATTTCATTTCTTTTGATGGCTGCATAGTATTCCATCGTATATATATACCACCTCTTCTTTATCCATTCATCTGTTGATGGACATCTAGGTTCTTTCCATAACTTGGGTATTGTGGACATTGCTGCTATAAACATTCGGGTACACGTGCCCCTTTGGATCACTACGTTTGTATCTTTAGGATAGATACCCAGTAGTGCAATTGCTGGGTCATAAGGTAGCTCTATTTTCAATTTTTTGAGGAACCTCCATGCTGTTTTCCAGAGTGGTTGCACCAGCTTGCATTCCCACCAACAGTGTAGGAGGGTTCCCCTTTCTCCACATCCTCGCCAGCATCTGTCATTTCCTGACTTGTTCATTTTAGCCATTCTGACTGGTGTGAGGTGGTATCTCATTGTGGTTTTGATTTGTATTTCCCTGATGCCCAGTGATGTGGAGCACTTTTTCATGTGTCTGTTGCCCATCTGGATGTCTTCTTTGCAGAAATGTCTGTTCATGTCCTCTGCCCATTTCTTGATTGGATTATTTGTTCTTTGGGTGTTGAGTTTGCTAAGCTCTTTGTAGATTTTAGATACTAGCCCTTTATCTGATATGTCATTTGCAAATATCTTTTCCCACTCTGTCAGTTGTCTTTTGGTTTTGTTGACTGTTTCCTTTGCTGTGCAAAAGCTTTTGATCTTGATGAAGTCCCAATAGTTCATTTTTTCCCTTGCTTCCCTTGCCTTTGGCGTT
This sequence comes from Taxidea taxus jeffersonii, assembly GCA_003697995.1. Lineage (NCBI taxonomy): Eukaryota > Metazoa > Chordata > Mammalia > Carnivora > Mustelidae > Taxidea > Taxidea taxus. Next base: position 35,340 of record RCUC01000633.1, on the reverse strand, counting down.
GTTCCTAGGAAGAAGTTGCTGCGGCTGAGGTCAAAGAGGTTGCTGCCTGTGTTCTCCTCAAGGATTTTGATGGATTCCTTTCTCACGTTGAGATCCTTCATCCATTTTGAGTCTATTTTCGTGTGTGGTGTAAGGAAATGGTCCAATTTCATTTTTCTGCATGTGGCTGTCCAATTTTCCCAACACCATTTGTTGAAGAGGCTGTCTTTTTTCCATTGGATGTTCTTTCCTGCTTTGTCGAAGATTAGTTGACCATAGAGTTGAGGGTCTATTTCTGGGCTCTCTATTCTGTTCCATTGATCTATGCGTCTGTTTTTGTGCCAGTACCATACTGTCTTAATGATGACAGCTTTGTAGTAGAGCTTGAAGTCAGGAATTGTGATACCACCAACTTTGGTTTTCTTTTTCAATATTCCTTTGGCTATTCGAGGTCTTTTCTGGTTCCATATAAATTTTAGGATTATTTGTTCCATTTCTTTGAAAAAATTGGATGGAATTTTGATAGGCATTGCATTAAATGTGTAGATAGCTTTAGGTAGCATAGACATTTTCACGATATTAATTCTTCCAATCCATGAGCATGGAACATTTTTCCATGTCTTTGTGTCTTCCTCAATTTCTTTCATGAGTACTTTATAGTTCTCTGAGTATAGATACTTTGCCTCTTTCGTTAGGTTTATTCCTAGGTATCTTATGGTTTTGGGTGTAATTGTAAATGGGATTGACTCCTTAATTTCTCTTTCTTCTGTCTTGTTGTTGGTGTAAAGAAATGCAACTGATTTCTGTGCATTGATTTTATATCCTGACACTTTACTGAATTCCTGTACAAGCTCTAGCAGTTTTGGAGTGGAGCCCTTTGGGTTTTCCACATATACTATCATATCATCTGCAAAGAGTGATAGTTTAACTTCTTCTTTGCCGATTTGGATGCCTTTAATTTCTTTTTGTTGTCTGATTGCTGAGGCTAGGACTTCTAGTACTATGTTGAATAGCAGTGGTGATAGTGGACATCCCTGCCGTGTTCCTGACCTTAACGGAAAAGCTCTCAATTTTTCTCCATTGAGAATGATACTTGCCGTGGGTTTTTCACAGATGGCTTTGATAATATTGATGTATGTGCCTTCTATCCCTACACTTTGAAGGGTTTTGATTAGGAAGGGATGTTGCACTTTATCAAATGCTTTTTCAGCATGTATTGAGAGTATCATATGGTTTTTGTTCTTTCTTTTGTTAATGTACTGTATCGCATTGATTGATTTGCGGATGTTGAACCAACCCTGCTGCCCTGGAATAAATCCCACTTGGTCGTGGTGAATAATCCTTTTAATGTACTGTTGGATCCTATTGGCTAGTATTTTGGTGAGAATTTTCGCATCTGTGTTCATCAAGGATATTGGTCTGTAATTCTCTTTTTTGATGGGATCCTTGTCTGGTTTGGGGATCAAGGTGATGCTGGCCTCATCAAATGAGTTTGGAATTTTTCCTTCCATTTCTATTTTTTGGAACAGTTTCAGGAGAATAGGAATTAATTCTTCTTTAAATGTTTGGTAGAATTCCCCTGGGAAGCCATCTGGCCCTGGGCTTTTGTTTGTTTGGAGATTTTGGATGAGTGTTTCAATCTCCTTACTGGTTATGGGCCTATTCAGGTTTTCTATTTCTTCCTGGTTCAGTTTTGGCAGTTTATATGTCTCTAGGAAAGCATCCATTTATTCCAGATTGCCGAATTTGTTGGCATAGAGTTGTTCATAATATGTTCTTATGATTGTTTGTATTTCTTTGGTGTTGGTTGTGATCTCTCCTCTTTCATTCATGATTTTATTTATTTGGGTCCTTTCTCTTTTCTTTTGGATAAGCCTGGCCAGGGGTTTATCAATCTTATTAATTCTTTCAAAGAACCAGCTCCTAGTTTCATTGATTTGTTCTATTGTATTTTTTGGTTTCTATGTCATTGATTTCTGCTTTGATCTTTATTATTTCTCTTCTCCTGATGGGTTTAGGATTTCTTTGTTGTTCTCTCTCGAGCTCCTTTAGGTGTAGGGTTAGGTTGTGTATTTGAGACCTTTCCTGTTTCTTGAGATAGGCTTGTATCGCTATATATTTTCCTCTCAGGACTGCCTTTGCTGTGTCCCACAGATTTTGGACCGTTGTGTTTTCATTATCATTTGTTTCCATGGTTTTTTTCAATTCTTCTTTAATTTCCTGGTTGACCCATTCATTTTTTAGAAGGATGCTGTTGAGCCTCCATGTATTTGTGCTCTTTCCAAATTTCCTCTTGTGATTGAGTTCTAGCTTCAGAGCATTGTGGTCTGAAAATATGCAGGGAATGATCCCAATCTTTTGATACCTGTTGAGACCTGATTTATGACCCAGGATGTGATCTATTCTGGAGAATGTTCCATGGGCACTAGAGAAGAACGTGTATTCTGTTGCTTTGGGGTAGAATGTTCTGAATATATCTGTGATGTCCATCTCGTCCAGTGTGTCATTTAAGACCTTTATTTCCTTGTTGATCTTTTGCTTGGATGATCTGTCCATTTCAGTGAGGGGTGTATTAAAGTCTCCAACTATTATTGTATTCTTAACAAAATCAAAGAAACACATTGACATCAATTGGTTTATATAGTTGGCTGCTCCCATGTTAGGGGCATAGATATTTAAAATTGTTAGATCTTCTTGTTGGACAGACCCTTTGAGTATGATGAAGTGTCCTTCCTCATCTCCTAGTCTTTGGCTTAAAATCTAATTGATCTGATATAAGGATTGCCACCCCAGCTTTCTTCTGATGTCCATTAGCATGGTAAATTGTTTTCCACCCCCTCACTTTCAATCTGGAGGTGTCTTCAGGTCTAAGATGAGTTTCTTGTAGGCAGCATATTGATGGGTTTTGTTTTTTTATCCATTCTGAAACCCTGTGTCTTTTGATTGGGGCATTTAGCCCATTTACATTCAGGGTAACTATTGAGAGATATGAGTTTAGTGCCATTGTATTGCCTCTATGGTGATTGTTACTGTATAATGTCTCTGTTCCTTTCTGGTAATACTTTTAGGGTCTCTCTTTGCTTAGAGGACCCCTTTCAATATTTCCTGTAGAGCTGGTTTGGTGTTTACAAACTCTTTCAGTTTTTGTTTGTCCTGGAAGCTTTTAATCTCTCCTTCTATTTTCAATGATAACCTAGCTGGATAAAGTATTCTTGGCTGCATGTTTTTCTCGTTTAGTGCTCTGAATATATCATGCCAGTTCTTTCTGGCCTGCCAGGTCTCTGTGGATAAGTCTGCTGCCAATCTAATATTTTTACCATTGTACGTTACAGACTTCTTGTCCCGTGCTGCTTTCAGGATTTTCTCTTTGTCGCTAAGACTTGTAAATTTTACTATTAGATGGCGGGGTGTGGGTTGATTCCTATTGATTTTGAGAGGTGTTCTCTGGGCCTCCTGGATTTTGATGCTTGTTCCCCTTGCTATATTAGGGAAATTCTCTACAATAATCCTTTCCAGTATACCTTCTGCTCCTATTTCTCTTTCTTCTTCTTCTGGAATCCCAATTATTCTAATGTTGTTTCGTCTTATGGCATCACTTATCTCTCGAATTCTCCCCTCGTGGTCCAGTAGTTGATTGTCTCTCTTTTGGTCTGCTTCATTATTCCCTGCCATTTGGTCTTCTATATCACTAATTCTGTCTTCTGCCTCATTTATCCTAGCAGTAAGAGCCTCCATTTTTGATTGCACCTCATTAATAGCTTTTTTTATTTCAACTTGATTAGACTTTATTTCTTTTATTTCTCCAGAAAGGGTTTTTATTTCTCCTGACAGGGTTTCTCTAATATCTTCCATGCCTTTTTTGAGCCCGGCTAGAACCTTGAGAATCGTCATCCTGAATTCCAGATCTGACATATTACCAATGTCTGTATTGATTAGGTCCCTAGCCTTCGGTCCTGTCTCCTGCTCTTTTTTTTGTGGTGAGTTTTTCCGCCTTGTCATTTTGTCCAGATAAGAATCCGCTGTTCTCCTTGTTAAGTGAACTTGGTCTTGGCTGTATTTCTTTGATCTTCTGGGGGAGGGGCCTGTTGTAGTGATTCTCAGGTGTCTTTGCCCCAGGCGGAGTTGCACCGCCCTTACCAGGGGCCGGGCTAAGTAATCCTCTCAGGTTTGCTTTCAGGAGCTTTTGTTCCCTGAACGCGCTTTCTGTAGAGTTCTGGAGGACGGGAATGACAATGGCAGCCTCCCAATCTCCGGTTCAGAGGAGCCGAGAGCTAGGGGCCCCAGTCTTCATTGTGCCTTCAGAGAAAAGGGTTTAATCCCTCCAGTCTCCCTAGCCCACGTTTGTGCCGGAGACTGCGCGCGCGCGTCCGCCCGCAGACACCGCGCGCCCGCAGACACCGCAGGCCGCCGACACCGCAGGCCCACCGACACTGCGCGCGCCTGCAGACCTCGCTCAGAGAAAATCGTGCCTAAGCAGTCCCGTCTCACTGGCTTCTGGGAGCGCTCCGAGCTCACCCAGCCTGTGATCAAGCGTCTCTGTCTCTGGCAGAGTCCCACCTGGAGTCTCCGGACCCCGTAGATCCCTGAGCACTCCCGGGTCGGAGTCTCCCCGTATCTTGTGGGGACCCCTCGCACAGAGCACCGGCCAGTGCCACAGAGCACCGGTCCGTGTCACAGACCACTAGGAAATCTCGGCTCTGTCTCCGCAGCCGACTTCCCCGCTCTAATACCTGTGAGCTCTGCGACACTCAGACACGCCCGATCCTTCTGTGACCCCGTGGGACCTGAGTCCACGTTGTCCCCGTGCGGTCTTCACCCCAGTTTAGCCTCTGGAGTGATGTCCCTCCGTGGAGCCGACTTTTAAAAGTTCTCATTTTGTGCTTCGCCGCTTGCCGGGAGCCGGCCCCTCCCCCTGGGGTCTATCTTCCCGTCGCGTTGGATTCACTTCTCCGCTGGTCCTACCTTTCAGAAAGTGGTCGATTTTCTGTTCCTAGAATTGTTGTTTTTCTTCTCTTCAATCTCCTGTTGGATTTGTAGGTGTTCGGAATGGTTTGATAGGCTATCTAGCTGATCTCCTGCTGGCTGATGTCGTCTCAGCCTCCTACTTCTCCGCCATCTTGACTCTTCCCCCTACACTCTGTACTTTTAACCATTACTGTTTATACAAAATTTAGGATCAGCAAACTTTTTGTATAATGGGCAAGACAGCAATTGCTTTCAAAAGTTAGGGTCCATGCAGTCTCCATCTTAACTATTCAGCTTTGCTATTGGAGCACAAAAGCCAGCCATAGGCAATACATGAAAGAATGAGCATGCCTCTGTTCCAATAAAACTTTATTTACAAATTCAGGCTGGAGACCAGATTTGGCACTTGGGTATTAAAATATATGACTCTATCCTAACATTATATCCTAGTATGAGTCATTTTGGGCATCTTCCATGAACACTTAAAAGGGTGATTGTCTGTATTCAGGCACAGAATTCAATAGTTATACAAGTTCAAATGACTGAGTTTACTATTCCTTAACTATTATTCTGTATTTTAACAAAGGTATGTCAATTCATTTCACGTTCTATTTCCTGCCATTTTTATTTTATGAATGCTGATCTAAAACCTCTGTAAATTAGATCTTCATATTGGCATTTCATTATTCATTATGAAAGCCATTCCTTTACCTCATTTTTTCCCTATATCCTTAAAACAACATAATCTTAAGTTAAAATAAACCTTGATTTCTCCCTTGACTAGTATTTTGAATTTCTTCCTTAGTATGTCATTTTGTTGTAATTATGTCTTGTTCACACTTAGCTGGGTGTTACTTTGTGATCATATCTGAGTCTTAAAATAGGTGACTTTAATCCAGTTTACATTTATAGGCATGGCTGATATATATACTCTGTTACTAAATTTTATTTTTTTACAAGATTTTTATAAGTATTTCACTATGTGGTTTACATTAATTTTGTGTATATAAATATTCTGAAAATTTTGAGAGCTTATATTTTTGTCTAGTGGTTAGATTTGAAACTATAAATTTTAACTAATACACTCCTGTCTATGCATAATAAACATTTTTGCATTTCTTTTCCTACCAATCTATAATCAATTTTGCTGATCATATAATTTCTTAGTGTTTCCTTTTAACTTTTATATCTCCATTGCTTTCTTTATTGGATTTTAATGAATTCTTCGAACCACTAGCAATAAAAGATGAGGAAATAAGCATACTTTACTACCTCCCTCTTCCTCTAGCATTTTTTTTCTTTCAACTTTGCTATTTATATCATTCTTACATTAGGATTTGAAATATATGTGTTTGTCTTAGGAATGTTAATCTTCACATTTAATTATATTTCAGTACACATTTAAATAGAAATCATGCTCGTTGTGAGCCGTGGACACGGTTCTCCAATAATGCTTTCTAGGATGACATTTGTAAATATATATATAAATATATATATATATATATAATTATTTTAAGGACCAAAGAAACTTAAGCCCGTGAGTTCTTACATGTTCATACATACTTTTATGCATTTGTCCTTGAACAATTTTTCAGTTGAATGTACATTTTTCCCCTCAAGATTTTGGAAGCAACATTCAAATCCTTCTTGTATCAAACATCATGATAGAAGACTACGAAGAAAACTAATGCCTTTACACTTCTATTTTAAATGTATTTTTTGTCTGCCCAGCAAAGATTTGTGCTTTATGTTTGAAATCTGATAATTTGAATAAAATGTCTCATTGTAAAAATATTGTGTGTCTGTTTTGCCTAGGACATGCTATATCCTTTCACTATAGAGAACTGGCTTTTATTTCTGCAATGTTTAAACAAATTTTAATATTTCAATATTCTATTTTTCATGTCTTCAAAGATACCAATTACATATATCCAATCTATTTTGTCTTTAATGTCCATAATTTTCTCCTTAGCTTGAAACTTTATTTTTGCTAAGGAGAAAATGTGTTTTTGCAGCATTATCCTGTGTAATGGGGCTGATTCCAATTTGGCTGCCATGGATATTATAGTTTAGTTTTTCTCTCCTCTCTTCTGACTTCTGTTCATACGTTGTTTCATTTTCTGTTGTCCTGTTGTAATTTCCCTGAGCTCTTGTGTCTCTGTTCTGAACTTTGGATTTTCAAATTTTTTTAATAAAAATGTATCATAATGACCATCTCTCTCAAACCTTTTTGAAATATTTTATTGATGAGTGTTATTAATAAATATCTTTGCTTTTTCATTTTCTCATTTCCTTTGTACTACTTTTGCTCTGACTCCTCATTGTTTGAATGATGGGAGTTCTTCCTGGATCAAAGATTTTTGTTTGCTTTCATAGTTTCTGTGTTCTGGGGGAAGAATCAGCAAAGGATATGTACCAGCTCACATTTGAGAGACAGGACAGTTTTTCTATCCAATATTACAATTTGCTGCTAAATTAAGGTTTTTAATTACACTACACAGTTAATAGTGTACAAACTCCAGAGTGCATTTCTATATTTTACTCATTTAAAAAATGGGAGTACGTTGAATTTACATAGCTTATTCTCAGAAAATAATACCAGAAGGTAAAATTATAGCTAATCATACCCTTTAGTGTTTAACTTAGTATTCAAGAGTACACTTCTGTTGCTAGTATGGATTTTATGTACTCTAATAAATTGTTTTATAACTTCATAACAGTTGCCAGTCTTTTGTATTTACTACACTAAAGCTTCTTTATGTTTTTCAGGAAACACTTAACTAGTCATAAGGAAGAATTTTCATTAAGCTCCTGTGCTCAGTTATAAGTGCATAGTACTGCCCCCAAAAACCTAATATACATAATTCCAAAGTAATAGGGTAAATTTAGGAGGTTAATATTCACTTGATGGTTTACAAAAGTTTTCTTTTATATGGAAAGCTCTGCAGTATTTGTTTGAAAATTGCCAGGTACTTGGCAGGAAAGCTGGAGAAATGGAATTTTCAGAATCAGTGATCAAAGAAAATTAATTTAATTAATGTTGTTAATAAATGAGTAATAAATGAAAGTAGGGTACCCATTCAATTCTAACATGTGCTAAAGGCAGATCAGGAGTTCATTTAAAAATTACCACCAATTTGAACACATCCATTAAGGAATACAGACAATGTATAAAGAAGATGTATAATTTTTAAAATAACCATTTTTAGTTATGTGACCCCGGTTCTCAACATGCTGATTTTTGTTGTAGATAACTGAAAATGTAACCACCCTGACAGTACTGCAGTGACTAATAATATTTTTATCTAAATAAAATTCTTAACAAACGCTAATTGCAAATGCATCATTGGTATCTGCCTCAGAGTATTCCTTTTCCCCTAATCTTGGATTCTAATAGTGCGTTCAGTTTTGTCCTACTTTCAAGTTAGTTGAGCCTAAGAAGAATTGAAGATGACATCAGTATCAAACAAAATGTTCCTCATAATTGTAATTGACAATCTAATAGAGAGTCTAGGCCACCCTTCTAGGACTGGAGACCAACGTATTAACGTAGAGCTCAGAGTCACTTTCTTTCATAAAGTTTCTCACCAAGCCAGTAATTCCATGGTGTTCACATATCAACTAACCCCAAATAATAGTCTGCAACCCTTTGTTTAGGTCTTACTCTTTCTGGTTATGTGGCAGTTTTTATTCTTGAAAATGAAACGAAATCATATGAAAGCAAGAAGGGCAGAAAGGTGGAAGAGGGGATAGGAAAGAGGAGAGAAAATTCAGTTTACCCACCACTGGATTTTTTTTCTGAAATGCCATTAGGCATGGCTGATTTAGGAGCTGGATATTTATTATTTCAATATTAGTGTAACTAATTACAACTTCAATATTTTTCTACTAAGATAGTAGTTTTCTAATTTATAACCTGTATTTCGTAAAGCAAGGATTATAAATACTAAAATAATTTTATATATACAAACATTTATATAAGTGATTGTGAAAGATTAGCCTGGCTTCATTGATTTCCTTCATTATTTAACTACTAAGAACTGCGTGTCCAGTCCTAGGCAGTAAAATGGATGAGGGTGTGTGTACATGGTTTTTAAAGTGAGTCTATCCATTCATTAATGTATTAATTCATTCAACAAATATTTAAATATTTAGAGAAAAAACTAATTTACATAATATGCCACTGTATAATCATTAAAAAGGATTCCCAAGAAAATGTTATTTTAGGCTTCCTTTTTTTTTTTTTTAAAGGTTTTATTTATTTATTTGACAGACAGAGATCACACAAGTAGGCAGAGAGGCAGGCAGAGTGGGGAGGGGAGAAGCAGGCTCCCTGCCAAGCAGAGAGCCCGATGTGGGACTCAATCCCAGGACCCTGGGATCATGACCCCAACCAAAGGCAGCGGCTTAACCCACTGAGCCACCCAGGTGTCCCATTTAGGCTTCCATTTATAACATTTTACTTTCTGTATCCATGGTGACAGATTTAGAATCCTTTTTATTTCCAGCATCAGAATAATAAGCATTATTAAATTCTAACCCATTAGCTATTTTAGGCTATTCAAATGATGAGACTACTCAAATGCATATATTTAATTTGCCTATATATTTAAATAAATGCTGGAAAGAGAAGCTTGTTTACTCTTGGAATAAACTAATAGAAAATGATAATCTAGAAATACTAATATAAATGTAAAAGAAACTACTGAATCGGCATTTTCAGAAATGTACTGTAAAAAATATTGAGCCATACATATGTTAGCACTTTTTATGCTAGTGACACTAAAAATATATATCTAAAACAATAAATTTAAATCGGCAAAAAAACCCCAGTGTTAACTACTAACTTTGACCTTTCAATCTTTTCATCTTAATATAGCATGTTAACTATATTGTTGCTTGATAAGCATGTGCTTAATTTGAATGCAAAGTGGGCAGTCCAAATCAGGTTTAAAAATACAACTAGGAAATAAAGTGACAGCTGATTTAGTAAGTATTAAAAAAACCATGCATATTTAGAAGTTTCATTTTTCATGGCTAACAGGGAATTAATTTTAAGTTGTCACTTTTCTTTGACTCTTTACCCAAGTTCAGAAAATATGGGGAAAATATATGTAGCAGCCTGTAGATGTGAGGGGGTGATTTTTTTTTTCCCCAAACACAGGACATTTTATGCTCTAATTTTCTTTCCTGAAAATCCCTGATCTTTCAAAAATTTACATAATGCATGAAGGGGTTGTCTTGATGGTTTGTTTCCTTTGAAATATTTCAGAAGCAATTCTCATTTCATCTGAAGATTTTCTTCTATTATTAGCTTTCAATAACTACAAATAGAATGTGGGGGATGCCTTCCCTGATTTTAGCTGTAATGTAGGGTTTTTAATACTTTTTAAGTTGCTCCATAGCACCTCCTGATAGAAAATATGTCTACATATTTATTCTATTTCCTCTTAGTGTTAAGCAAGTAAAAACTCTTATCCTAGCTATCCTTTTCACACAGACTCTGTGTTCAGGTCTATTAGAAGGGTGTTAAGATATATTCTATTCTCTTCTTTCCCCTATCAAGGAAAAAATTAGCATAGAGGGATTTCTCTTCTCTTCTGTCACAAAGTTTTATTGATTTTGAACTCCTGTTTTCTCAAGGTATTTATGATCTGGCAGGCTGAATATTTTCTACCCCCCCGCCACCGCACCATTTTTCTATTAATTAAATTAAACAGAACCTACTAGAGCTGCGTTTTGAGTGGAACTGGCACTGGAGGAAACAACAGTTACAAACCATCTTCCATGACAAGTTAATTTTCTATAAAGTATGAAGTTCTTGGGCATTTCAATATCTGCTCATTCTTCCTGACCCAATCCTAACTACAACTTGTTCATCAGCAACGCTTTTGCCACTGCTTGACAATTCTTTCTGGTCTTTTCTGACCTCTTCCCTGACACCCCCCTCTACTGTCCCCGCCCCAACCCTCTGGGCTCCAGCCATCATTGGTTTTCCAGATGGAGGAACACACATCTCTGGCATTTATATTCTAGTGACTTTCTCTCTCATCCCTTATGACTGTCCTCACATCTCAAATGCTTCCCAGATCCAACAGCACTTACAATAATTGACAAGTAATGAGAAACTGGTAGAGTTAATGGTTCCTATTAACTGCCAAGAACACTATGAATTCCTATGACTAAGTTTCTTGTTAAGCCTATTAGTTAACTGTAGGCAATCAAGCTACTGAATATTTCTAGATCTCTGAGAAGCAAACTATACAAACAATACTTAAGATTTTAACTTTTAAAACCTACTTTAAATGACTCTAAAATATAAATACAGTCATGCGTAAGAGCTAATGTCAAATATCTGTTTTTCCAAGTATCTTTCTCATTGCTATAGCGAATACAAGGTTATGTAAGACATAGTACCTCTACAAAAAAAGTTGATATTCTAGCCAGTGACATACAAGTAACACTTATGAGTGATTAGATTAAAATAGAAGGCAGTCCATTTTCATAATATTTAATCCAGTAAAGAGATATGTGTAATTCTTAGGAGTTAGAGAAATTTTTTATAATCAAAATGATGGGGGTAGGGAAGGAAAAAATGAAACAAGATGAGATCAGGAGGGAGACAAACCAGGAGACTCTTAATCTCACAAAATCTGAGGGTTGCTGAGGGGAGGGGGGTAGGGAGAGGGTGGTAGTGTTATGGACGTTGGAGAGGGTATGTGATATGATGAGTACTGTGAAGTGTGTGAGCCTGATGATTCACAAACCTGTAACTCTGGGCCATATAATACATTATATGTTAATAAAAATAAATAATAAAAATAATAAAAAGAAAAAAGAAAAAAAACCTAGCAGAGACCTTAGGTATAATCTAGTCAAGGTCCTTCATTTTGCAGGGGTTAGAAAAGTATGCACAGAGGTTGAGTGACTTTCTTGCTCAATGACACAAACCAGCTGAATGCAACATTATATCTACATCTGCTATCTTAACTCCTATCCTAAATCCTACATAAGCCTGCATTTGCGTTAACCAAAATAATCTATTCTTATATGTTAGAATGGCAATCTAAATATTTCCTGCTGAGTTATCTTATGTAAGCATCAATTTTAGTAACAGCACTAATTAAATAGTCTATACTAAATCACATATAATACTTATTTTCCTGGGATTTATAAGCAGAGAAGGCTGGTGGCAAGTGGGACCCATTTACACAGTTGCTCTTAGAAGGCCGAGAAGGGATTCATATAAGCTCAGGAACATATCTATCAGCAAGGAGCTTGCTTTACTGCTCTTCTGTTCTCAAGCTTAAGCCCCCTTTGGTTTTTGCTGTAGCCAAAACGCTTGTCAAAGCCTAAAGCTATTGAGGTGCTGTCAACACTTCTCTGCTATTTTGGCCTCAGAAAAGAAAAATACACTGTACTGTCTTTGTTTTTAAAATCCATGCAAATGAAATATAAACCTGAATTGAATCATTTTTTGTGGATTTAAAAGCCAAAGTACATACTAAATACCCTGTATATTAAAATATTATGCTGCTTATACCAGTGACACATGATAAACCAAGACAAAGTCTTGGCAATTAAAAAGCAAAACCACTTTATTTTCTTTCTTAACAGTGGTTCCCACAGTAAGTTAGTTAATAAAGTTTTATTCCTATGTAATGTATGAATTAACATTTATACTTAACATATAATGAATTCTAAGATTTAATGCAAAGAATAGTTGCATAAAATTTTATATAGAGGTGTGTGAATAGATTAAAAATGAGCTTAACTTATTTTGCTGATTATGATCACAGAGTCCTTTTAGTTTAAACCATAATTTGCAACTACTAGGGCTACCAACATCCAGGAATTGATCAATGTCTGAAAATCAAGAATAACTTAAGGGCAAGAATTCCATGGATGAAGCACATTTATCAAAATCAACTTGTAATTGGTCTGTTTTCAAATACCAAAGTTAGTGGTTTCATATTTTGATGCAATGGTTTTGGTAGTAGGCAGAAATAGGTCTCAGAAGATGCCATAGGGCTTCATTTCTTCTGAAGGCTCTAAGGAAGAATCTGTTTTGCTTCCCTTTTCAGCTTCTGTAGGCTGCCTACATTTCTTAGCTTGTGGCCTTCTTCCATCTTCAGGGCCAACAATGGCACGTTAGCTTTCTCATGCTGCATCAGTTAGACACTGACTCTTCTGCTTTCTACTTCATTCTTATGGGCCATTAGGCTGACCAAAATAATCCAGAATAAACTATATTTTCAAGGTCAGCTCATTAGCCACTTTAATTCCACCTGCAATTTCAATAACCCTATGTCCTATAACTTAGCATACTTACCAATTCTAGGGATTAGGATGTGGATATTTGAAGTCTTATTATTCTGTCTACCACACTCCTCTAGGGCCTCCAAAAGAAATGCAGTCCCACAGGCACCTTGATTTTAGACCAGTAATTTAGCCAAATCAGACTTCCAACCCCTAGAACTGCAAGATAATAAACTTATGTGGTTTAAGCCATGAAGTTTGTAGTAATTTATTTCAGCAGCCATAAGAAAATAGTTGTCTTAATGAAGGAAAGAGAAGTTTAGACATCAGAATTTGTAGCCAACCATAATATAAACCTCCTTGAAATTTTTCAGTAAGCCAGAGGGATTCAGACATTTCATGCACTTTAAGCATAATGCTTCCAGAGTGTTAAAGCCAAGTAATTGGAAAAAGAAAATAAAAAATAGTGTGCAAAAGGGAATTGACAGTAGACCAGGAGATAGATATTACCTTATGCCAACTATCTAAAAATGTGTTCCTTAGAGTATTAGAGTTCTGTGAGATACTGCTAAGTTTTTCAGGCAAAACAAAAGTTCTTCAATATCAAATATTTCTGAAAGATTTTATTTATTCATGAGACAGAGAGAGAAAGAGGGAGAGGGAGGGAGGGGGGAGAGAGAGAGAGAAAGAGAGATTGGTAGAGGGAGAAGCAAACTCCCCATAGAGCAGGGAGCCCAATGTGGGACTTGATCCCAGAATACCAGAATCATAACCTTAGCCAAAGTCAGATGCTTAACTCCCTGAGCCACCTAGGCACACACACACAAAATGTTTTTAAAAATAAACAGAAGACTTTATTGTGTTTACATGCATTGGAAGTATTCAAATGGCTTTGTAGGATTTCAACAACTTTTGGCCATATGATTTATTTTTCCCCTAAGACATAATTCTGGTTGGCATAACTAGGGATGCTGCAGCAGGCTTGGTACATCACATAGTCTATTAAAGCTGACATTAAAATAATATATATCTCTGACCTGCTGATTTCCTATACTTAATGAGAAATGAATGTATCCAATTAGAAAGCTGAAAAGAAGCTCACTAATTCAACTACAAATGTACATTGAACATCCCCCATAGGCATAGCTTTCTTTATTAAGTGTTACAAAGAAGCAAAATAACCAATGGAGCAGCTAGTCCAGTGTATACCCAGATAAAACTGGAGGACTCTTTGGTTTGGGATCATTCTGCAGTGAAAACCATGAAAATCAGTGTAAAACCAGACTTGTTCTCTCAATTCCAATCAACCCACTCTTTCCTGGTGAGGCACCTCTGTGGTGAGGTCAGCACTCAGGGTTAGCTCTCCTTCAGAGGCCCATTCACACAGGACTTGACATCTTATGTACAGCCACAAAGTGAAGAGAGAAATAAACTACCACAAGAAAAGTTATGGCCAAGACTGAAGTAAATAAATAGGGTAAAAATAGAAAGGCATAAACAATATAATACAAAAAAATATAATACAATTGCCAATAAGATATATACACATCATTGGGAAGTATACAGAAAGAGTTGTGTGATAGGAAAACAAGCATATAGTTTAGGTAATAAATTCTAACAGTAACTAGAATAGAAATAATATGAGTAAAGTGTTCTGGTAACACTGATACAATAGCTGAATCTTGCAGATTTTGGTTTTCAGAAAAGTGGAAAAGGCATTCCTAGGTGAGGGAACATGAGAAAAATGTGGTGTAGGAGAGAAATACATTCTGTGTTCATTTAACCATGCAACAAAGCACTGTCTAGAATGAGTCAAATTTCTTCTATATTTATTTTGAGTGAATATCATTAATCACTTTCTTAAGATACGTCACTATGTGTGTGTTTGTATGTGTGTGTTAGAGAGATGCAAGGTAGGAAGGGCTCAAAGGCCAAAATATAGGGGGGAAAATCCATAGACGAAAGCCAATATAGATAGTGTAACTTCTCCCATTAAGGCATTTGCCAATTTTAAAGCGGGAGCCAAGATACTAAGAAGTTGAGCACAAAATCAAGCTGCATGGCTAAGAAGCTGAGCAGAGTGTGTAGTAGTACCATGGGTCTAGGAGGGCAAAGAATGACATCCCCTAAATGAAGAGAGATCCTAGCAAACACCCTAGGTTTTTGGTTGAACATTTGGAGGGCTACCCCTAAGAATAAAAGCAAAACAGAAATAGATCCACCTGTACCAAGTATGAAGCCCAGATTCAAATAAGTGTATTTTAGGATTAGTGTCATCTTGCCCTGCCCATAGGCCTGTCAGAAACAGAAAGAAATCTTCAAACCATTTCTATTTTTTTATATACAGTATCCAACATTCAATCAAAATTTGCCAGTTATAAGAGAAGTGAAGATCACATAACTGCAAACCAAGTTAACAACAGAAACAGTCCAACAAGATATTCAAGTAGGAGAGTCATCAGACATGGATTTGATATCTGTGATCAACACACTGGAACACTATATGACAAAAGGAAAAATTCAGCAGAGCATGAACTTATAAAAAATGGAAATTTTAGAACTTAAGAACTGAAATTAAAAACTCAATAGATGTTCTTAACACAGTTGAAATAAGAACAAATGAAAGAGAAATAAGGAATAAGATAGGACTGAAGCACGGAGAACTAAAATCATAAAAAATAGGTAAAAGAACATCAGAGTCATATGAACATATGGCAAAGCATTCTAACCAAATGGAATTTGAGTATGAAACAGAGGGCAGCGAGTGAATGGAGGCAGCAATATTTGAAGCCATAATGGCTGAGAATCTTATAAAACTGACAGAAGACACCATGCAGCTAAGTGTTAATATGGCAGACCTGATATTTCAAAGGGCCTGATCTTGCCAGCCTGTTGCATGGCTGGTGTCTGGGAATTTAGCTTTTGAAATGTTCTCCAGTGTTGTTTCTGCTATGTCAGCCTGCTTAAGCTGTACAAACAATGTGATTTATAGTAAACACCTGTTTCCTTCTGAAAGTTTCTAATTTTGGTGGTCAGAGAATGCTTATGTCCCCAGACTCTGGAAGAAACCTTGAAATCTGAATTTCAGACAGTCTTCCCTGGACAGAAATATTACACACATGCTTCTGCATTTTCACTGCTAAAGAAAGAAGCATGCTATGTGAACCTTTCTGGGCTAGGGCGAGAGAGAGAACAAAGAAAAAAAATGTGCCTGAGTTTCTCCAAATTCTGCCTTATGTGCATTTTCCCCCTTACTGATTCAGCTATTTGTTTTTCTGTGTCACTATAATAAACTTTTTTCATAAGTACTCCTATATGTTGAATCCCGTGTGTCCTAGCAAAGTACCAAATAGAAGAGTGGCCTTGAGACTCACTACACAAACATCTACTTCCAGTGCAGGAAAGTCCACAATCCCAAACAGGATAAATAGAAAAAAATTATATGTAAGTATATCATCATAACAACGTAGACAAACAAAGACAAAGAACATTTTAAAGGCAGTGATGGAAAAAGACACATTACTTTCAGAGAAGCAATATCACACCCACAGTTGGCTTTAGCACACACAATGGTAATCAGAAAAAAATTTGGAATAAAATCTCCAAAGTGCTAGAAAAGCACCCAAAAGCTATTAATTTAGAAATGTATATGCAGAGAAATATCCTTCAAAGTATAGGATAACTCCTTTGTGTTTTACCTTCAAAATAACACATCACATCTTGTTCTCCAAGTCAAAAGTTTTACTGTGGCAGGTGTGTCTCATGAAGGGCTGTGACTTTTCAGAACCACTGAAATTGATGGCAGTTATGCATACACGAAGAAGAAACAAGCCACTGATTTCACTGTAACAACTAGAATTAAGATAAATTTAAAAATAAATTTTAAAGACATAGTAAGTCATATAAATGAGATAACTGAATAAACTTAAATCCCAGAGAGGGATGAGCCCTTCCTAGGTAAGCTGAGATCACTAGCCAGTGTCTTCCTTTCTTGCCAAGCCTGTGTAAGCATTGATTATCAGGCTTGACATAGTTAAAAGGAGAAGCAGAAAGCAACAGAATTTATGACTAAGTAGGCTGCCATAAGGGATTATAATCTAGAGAATCCCTGGCAGTAATAGGATCAGTTTTCCCCACAGGATATTTATTGAGTGCCAGAGTGGCATAAGAGACTAGAGAGCTGGTTCGGAAACACAGCATGAGGGGTACCTAGGTGACTCAGTGAGTTAAGCATTTGACTCTTGGCTGCTCAGGTCATGAGATCAAGTCCCACAGGGAGATTTTCTCCCTTTGCCCTCTGCTGAGCTCACACATGCTCTCTCTCTAAAATAAACAAATCTCAAAAGACAAACAAAACCAAACAGATTTTCCATAAAGAGACAAAGCCACATTAGGAAGAAGTTATAAGAAATTATGACAATTCTCTTTCTCAAAATGTTTTCCATTTTTAATTACCTGAAATATGAGGCTAGGGAGTTAACCTCAAAATATCCAGTAAGCTGAAATTTCAACAAGGTAGACAAGGAATGGTCAGATTCAACCAAAAGCAGGAAAGGTTATGTCTCAGGGCATAAAGGCAGTCCATTTTTCTGTGGCCATACATGCTTAAGAAACCTAGTTGTCTTGAGAATTTTCTCTAATAAATACATAAGAGTCCTCACATATAAGATTCTGAATGTGGGCTGAAACTAGCTGAAGTTGCAACCCAGTCACAATTTAGCTCAACATCTGATTAGACTGAAGTATTAGCCTTTTACAAAATCTGTGTAAAAGAAAAAATGTTCAAGGAATAAGTGGTATCAACTTCTAGCTCTATGGGTATTCTGTATAATAGCATATTATCTAATATTATGAGAGATGAGAAGATTCATGAACTATGATAATTTAATTTAAAAATAATTTAAAATAAATTTAAAAAATAATTTTTAAAAAAGTAGACAGTAAAAGCAAACCCAAGGATTATCTACATCTTGGGACTAACAGACAGGGACTTGAGGGAATAATAGGGCCTATTAACAATATATTAAAAATAATGAAGGAAATGGAAAACTGGAAAAGATGCAGAATCTCAAGAGAATATTAAGAAAAAATTTATGCCTACAAATGGAACTAGAAGAAATAGATAAATTCCTAGAAACATATAACATCCTAAAATAAAATCAGGAAGAAACAGAAAATTTGAACAGACCAATTACCAACAATGAAATTGAATCCATATTAAAAAGAATTCCCAATAAACAAAAGTCCAAGACCAGATGGCTTCATAGATGAATTTTAACAAAGAAGAGTTAATACCTATTCTTCTATTATTATTTGGGATAATAAACTATTCCAAAACATAGAAAAGGAAGAAAATCTTCCAAATTCATTCTAGGAGGCCAGCATTACCGTGATACCAGAACCAGAGAAAGATAAAACAAAAAAGGAAACATACAAGCTAATATCTCTGGTGAACATAGATTCAAAACTCCTCAACAAAATATTAGCAAATGAAATCCAACAATACTGTAAAAAAATCAAATGGGTTTTATTCCTTAGATGCGAGGCTAGCACCATATTCACAAATCAATAAATGTGATACAGCACAACCACAAGAGAAAGGGCAAAGGCTATACGATCTTTTCAATAGATGTAGAAAAGGCATCTTACAAAGTACAGCATTCATTCATGTAAAAATCCTTAGCAAAGTAGATTTAGAGGAAACATAACTAAACAAAATAAAGGCCATATACGAAAAATCCATAGCTAACATTATCTTTAATGTGGAAAAACAGAGCTTTCCCCCCAAAGTTGAGACTAAGACAAGGATGTCCACTGTTACTACTTTTATTTGACTTAGTCCTGAAAGTTCTAGCCACAGCAATCAGACAAGAAATAAAAGGCATCCAGATTGGTAAGGAAGAAATAAGGCTTTTACTATTTGCAGATGAGATGACACTATATATAGAAAATCCTAAAACTCCATCAAAAAAACTACTAGAGCTGATAAGTGAATTCAATAAAATAGCAGACTGCAAAACCAATATATAGAAATATGTTGCATTTCTGTGTGCTAATAATGAAGCAGCAAAAAAAGAACTAAAGAAAACAATTCCATTTAAATTTCAAAAAAATAATAAAATACTTAGGAATAAATCTAACCCAGGAGATGAGAGTCCTATACTCCAAAAACCATAAAACACTGATGAAATAAATTGATGAGATAAAGATATGGAGAGACATTCATGTTCATGGATTGGAAGAACAAATATTGTTAAAATGTCCATGCTACCCAAGGCAATCTATAGATTTAATACCACTCATCAAAATAACATTTTCCACAGAACTAGAACAAATTATCTTAAAATTTGTATGGAACCATAAAAGATCTTGAATAGCAAAGGAATCTTGAAAAAGAATAAAACTGGTGATATCACAATCCCAGATTTCAAAATATACTACAAAGCCATAGTAATCAAAACAATAGGGTACTGGTACGAAAACAGACACATAGATCAAAAGAACAGAATACAAGCCCAGAAACAAACCTATGCTTGCATGGCCAATATTTGATGAAGGAGGCAAGGGTATGCAATGAGAAAAAGTCTCTTCAACAAATGGTGCTGGGGAAACCAGATAGCTACCTGCAAAATGTGAAACTGGACTACTTTTTCACACAATACTCAAAAGTAAACTCAATATGGATTAAAGGCCTAACTGTGAGAACAGAATCCATAAAATTCCTAGAACAGAACAGAGGCAGTAATTTCTCTGATATGGGCCATAACAACGTTTTTCTAGATATGTCTCCTGAGGCAAGAGAAACAAAAACAACAGTAAAAAATTAGGACTACACCAAAAATAATAAGCTTCTGCACAGTGAAAGAAACTATCAGCAAAACTAAAAGACAACATACTGAATGTGAGCAGACATTTGCAAATTATATATCCAATAAAGGGTTAGTGTCCAAAATACATAAAGAACTCCTACAGCAAAAAAACAAATAATTCAATAAAAAATAGGCAGAAGACATGGACATTTCTCTGAGACCTATAGATGGCCAATAGACACATGAAAATATGTTCAACATTAGAGAAATGTAAATCAAATAGGAATGAGATATCACGGCACCTGTCAGAATGGTTAAATCAAAATTACAAGAAACGAGTGTCAGTGAGGATGTGGAGAAAAAGAAACTCTTGTGCACAGTTCATGGAAATACAAACCTGTGCAGCCATTGTGGAAAATAGTATGAAGTTTTCTCAAAAAATTTAAAAGAGAACTACTTTATAATCCAGAAATTCTACTGGGCATTTACCCAAAAAATATAAAAATATTAATTGAAAAAGATATAGCTAATCCTAGGTCTATTGCAATATTATTTACAATAGCCAAATTACAGAAGCAGACTAAGTGTCCATCAATAGATAAATGGATAAGGAAGATGTGGTGTATATATACACTGGAATATTACTCAGTCATAAAAAATAATGAAATCTTACCATTTATAACATAAATGGAGCTAGAGAGTACAATGCTAAGTGAAGTAAATCAGAGAAAGATATTAATTTCACATATGAATGAAATCATAAGAAACAAAACAAAATCAAAATCCAGAAACCAAAAACCAAACTGAACTATGCAGAACCAACTGATTGTTACCAGAGGGGAGGCAGGTGGGGGGATGGGTGAATAGATGAAGGGAATTAAAAGTACCCTTACCTGGATAACTGCTGAGAAATGTATAGAATTGTTGAATACTAAATTATACACCTGCAACTAATATTACAGTATATGTTAACCATACTAGAATTACTTTATTTCCTCTACACCATTTATTCATTTATTATGAAATTAAAATTTAAAAAAGAGACAATTCCATATAATTAGAACATTATAAAAAATATAAAATTAAAAAATGAGTAACAGGAAATTAAAAATCCATTAGATGAATGAACAGCAGATCAAATATAACAAAAAATAAGAGTAGTAAATATTAAGTCAGGTAAGGAAAAAAAACAGAACATATGTAAGAGAATTTGAATCTAGTGAAATGATCTTACATACATATAATTGGAAGAGTTAGGAAGAAAGGAATGGAAAAAATGGAGTAAAACTATCTTAAGTAATAGTTGCTAATAATTTTCTAAATTGACTTCAAAAGACAAACAATATATTCAAGAAACTCAACAAATGCAGGAAGATATAAAAAAAGAAAATACATCAGAATTAAAAAGTAAAAAGTTAAAGATGAGAAAAATATATACAGCTAAAGATAAAAAAAAATCTATTACATGGATAATGTTCTAGGAATTTTATGGTTTTGGTCTCACATTTAGATCTTTAACCCATTTGGAGTTTATTTTTGTCTATGGTATAATAAAGTGGTCCAGTTTCATTCTTTTCCATGTAGCTGTCCAGTTTGTCCAGCCTGTATATTGAAAAGACTTCTTTTCCCCATTTCATATTATTGCCTGTTATAAATGAATTGACCACATAAGCATGGGTTTATTTCTGGACTCTATATTCTGTTCCATTGATCTATATTTTCATGGCCATACCATATTGTTTTCATTACTACAGTTTTGCAGTATATTGAAATCTGGGGTTATGATACCTCCAGCTTTGTTACTCATTCTCAAGATAGTTTACTTAAATCTAAGTACTGAATTATTTGAGTTAAAGTCTATTGTCTCTGTGCTTGTTTTCCTTTGTCCATCTGTTACTCCTCCACCATTACTCCTTTGTTTCTTATTTTTCTTGTGCATGAAATTTGTGTTGACAACAATTTGCATCTTTTATAAAGAAATCTATTATATGTCTTCTTGTTACCTTGTATGTAATGGATCTTTTTAAAAAAATTTATTTATTCATATGTCAGAGAGAGAAAGAGAGTGAGCGAGCATGTGCACAAGCAGGCAGAGGGAGAAGCAGGCTCCCTGCTGAGCAAGGAGCCTGATGCAGGACTCGATCCCAGAACCCTGGGATCATGACTTTAGCTGAAGGCAAACGCTTACCTGACTGAGCCACTGAGGCTACCCAACAGCACATCTGCCTTCCTAGAAGATGACATACATAGTAATCTCTCTTTTTTTTAAAAACATTTTTCTAGACATATACCATTTGGCAAAGAAAACAAAAGCAAAGCTAAACTATTGGGAATAAACCAAAATAAAAAGCCTTTGCACAAAAAAAAGAAACCATCAACAAAACCACAATGCATCCTACTAAATGGGAGAAGATAATTGCAAATTATACACCCAATAAGGGGTTAATATCTAAAATACATAAAGGACTTATACAACTCAGTACCAAAAAATAATAATAATTTAAAAAATGGGCAGAGGACCTGAATAGACAGTTTTCAAAGGCCACCTCCAGATGACCAACAGACAATGAAAGGATGTTCAACATCCTTAATCATCAGGGCAATAAAAATCAAAACCACAATGAACTATCACCATATACCTGTTAGAATGGCTAAAATAAAAAACACAAGAAATAAAAAGTATTGGCAAGGATGTGGAGAAAAAGGAAGTTTGTGTGTTGTTGTATTACTTGTGGAATGCATATCAGTATAGCTATTGTGGAAAACAATATGGAGTTTCCTCTAAAAATTAAGAACAGAATTAACACATGATCCAGTAATTCCACTACTGAGTAATTACCCCGAGAAAATGAAAACAGTAATTCAAAAAGATACACACACCCCTATGTTTATTGTAGCATTATTTACAATAACTAAGATATGGAAGCAACCATCAATAAGTGATTGGATAAAGAAGTCACACACACACACAAATATAAAAGAATGTGATCTTGAAATTTGCAACAATGTGGATGGACCTAGAGGCTAAATGCTAAGTGAAATAAATCAGAGAAAGGCAAATACCATATGAGTTCACTTACACTTGGAATTTAAGAAAACAAAAAAAGGAGAAGGACCAAAAACGAGACTTAATTATAGAGAGCGAACTGGTTGTTGCCAGAGGGGAAGCAGGTGGGGGGTAATGGGTAAAAAAAAAAATAAAAGATGTAAATAGACTAAAGACTACAATTAAAAGATAAAAATTATAATCTGTATTAAATAAAACCCAACTATGGCTTTCACTTTAATAAAAAGATATAATGTGGATGAAAGTAAAATAAAAAGCTTTATCATTCAAATAGTAACAAAAATTAATGAAGCTATATTAATATCCACTTTTTTTTTCTAAAGATTTTATTTATTTGTTAGAAAGAGCGAGCGAGCGAGCAAGCGAGCACAGGCAGACAGAGTGGCAGGCAGAGGCAGAGGGAGAAGCAGGCTCCCTGCCAAGCAAGGAGCCTGATGTGGGACTCAATCCCAGGACGCTGGGATCATGACCTGAGCCGAAGGCAGCCGCCTAACCAACTGAGCCACCCAGGCATCCCTTAATATCCACTTTTAAGACAATATATAATGGGAAGCATTTCTAATAATAAAAGGGACATAAGTATCACTTCATCAAGGAGCAATAATTCCAAGTGTGCACATATTAGATAACACAGCTTCAAAATATATAAAGCAAAATTTGACAGAATCAAAAGAAATTCACAATCATGGTTAGAAATTTCACTACTCTTTGTCCAGTAATTGACATAAAAAGCAGTAGTCATAACTTCAGTAGGAAGACATCAAATCAACAAAAATATAGAATATTTGATCAACACTATTCACCAAACTGACCTAATATATAAGCTTTATACCCAATAATGGCAGAATATAAATTTTTCAAGAATACATGAATCATTCATGAAAATGGACCATATGCTGGGTACACAAGATAGTCCTCAATAAATCTCAAAGATTTGAAACATTTAGAGAGTTTCTCTGACCAGAGAGAAGTTAAACTAAAGAAGAAAATCATAAAGAGAAAAAAAATCAAAATATTTGGAATTTAAAACATGGTTCTAAATAACTCATGTATTAGAGAAGCAATCAAAATATTAGAACTACATAAAATTGAAGTTAAAACATTCCATAATTATGAAATATAACTATACCAGATCTTAAAGTAAAATGTAGACTTGAGGGAGGAGAGTGGGGGGATGGGTGAAATAGGTTTTGGGGATTGAGGAGTGGCACCTGTTGTGATGAGCACCAGGTGTTGCATGGAATTGTTGACTCACTATATTGTGCACCTGAAACTAATATTATACTGTATCTTAACTAGCCGGATTTAATTTTTTTTTTTTTTTTTTAGAAAAGAAGATAGTTTCTGGCAAACAGAAACCATCTACAATATTCTAGTTTTGTGAGCAACTAAGTTGTGGCAAGAGTTGCCAAAATAAATCCTCTCCTGAGTACAAAAAAAAAACCCAAAACAACAACAAAAAACCAAAACCAAAAAACCCTAAAACCAAACCGAAACAAAAAAAGCATATATTAGAGAAGAATAACATTGGAAAGCAATAGTATAAACTTCTGTATCAAGAAACAAAATTCTAGCTGCTAGTTTTCCCAGGTTTTAGAAAAATAGTAATTTAACCCTAAGTATAAAAATGAATATCCTGGGAGCCTGGGTGGCTCAGTCAGTTAAGTGTCTGCCTTCAGCTCTAGTCATGGTCCTGAGATCCTGGGATCCAGTCCCACATTGAGCTCCCTGCTCAACAGGGAGCCTGCTCCTCCCTCTCCTCCCTGCTCATGCTCTCTGTCATTATCTCTGTCTCTCTCAACTAAATACATAGAATCTTTTTAAAAAGTTAATATCCCAAAGATATGGACATCAGTCAATTAAGAAGAAAAATATAAAATAAAAAACCAACAAAAGCCAAGAGTTAGCTCTTTGAAAAAGTTAACCAAATTGGTCAATCTTAGCAAGACAGGTTAAGAAAAAAGGAAAAACTTACATCAGTATCACCAAGAAAGAAAAAAAGATGGTCACTACACTTGTTACAGATAAAATAAATTGAAAAACATAATTGTAAAAATACCGATATACTGGAAAATTTAGATAAAATGTAAAATTTCCTTGAAAACACAACCTACCTGTCACAAAAACAGAAAAAATGTCAGGGACCCTCTAGTTGTTATACTAATTGAGTTTCTAAGTAAAATATTTCCCACAAGAAATCTCTAGGCCCAGAGAGATTTAATGTTGAATTTTCACTTACATTTTAAAGTAGAAACAAAACACTGGTATCTGAACTCTTTCAGGAGAATAGGCAAATTTAATAGTCATAATTATGAAACCAACACAACTCTTATACCAAAAGCTGACAAGAACATTGTAAGGAAAAAAAAATGAATTACAGATGAAAATCTTTCATGAATGTGAGTATAACATGAAAAGAAAAAAATAATTGAATCATTACATATAAAAAGGATAATATTAAACAAATTAACTCTAGCCATTCAAAGAGCTTAGCATTAAAAAAATTTAATGGAATTCGTATTAACAAAGAAGAAAAACTACAATCTCATTAAAAACAGAAAAAGCAGTTGACAAAATTCAACAATTATTTATCATTAAAAAAAGAAAATCCTTGGCAAACTAGAAATAGAAGCTGGCATTGCAAATTGGTGGGAGACAAACTATCTTTTTAATAAACTTCATATCTATGTAATAAAAAGAACATTAATCTTTTACCTTAAACCATATAGCTAAGTCAATTTCAGTGTGACTGCATATCTAAACAATAAACAATCTAAAGAACAAAACAAAGTTTCTAGAAAATAATGTAAGACGGTATCTTTAAGACCTTGAGGGCAAGCTAAGATTTCTGATCAGGATATAAGAAATACTATAAAGGAAAAAGTTGGTAATTGGACTACGTAAGTATTTTTTAAAAGTCTATTTTTAGACAGTAACAAAGTTACAAAATATGCCAAGAGTGGGAAAAAATATTTTTAAGACCTATAGCTAACATACTACTTGTATCAAAGCCATACAAAGTTTCTTGATAATCAGTAGGGGAAGACAGACCAAAAAAAAAATGATGAAAGATGTTTACAAGAACTTTGCAGAAGAGGAAATCCAAATAGTCAATGTCCAAGTGCTCTGGGTCACTAAATGCCCACGAAAGCTAAATGAAATATTGAAAATGCAACCACCTTCTCACTGCCAGAATGGCTCACATGAAAACCAGTGATCATTACAGTGTTAGTAAGGACATGGAATAAAATGAGCTTTCATACAGTGTGAGCAGAAGTGTCAAGTAGTACAACTGTAAAAACTGGTGTCTGTCCAGACACGAGTGTATCCCATGAGCCACTGGTTGCATCTGTATGTACACAGCCAAGAGAAACCCATACTAAGTATGTAAAAAAATAGAATATTCAAGGTGACATTTCTGAAATAATCAAAATTGTCCATCTACAATAAAAGGAACAAACTGAACTATATTCATAAAATGGGACACTATATACAGCAATTAAAAACAGTCAATACAGCCATACACAATAATATTTACTAATCTCAGAAACCTAATATTTGGTGAATGATGCCAGACACACAGAGGACTATCAACTCTAACATTCAATTTATATGAAAGGACTAAAATAAAGTACAAATTTATCTATGAGGCTAAATCTAGGAAAAGGGTGAAGTTAGGAGTTGCTGGATTCGGTTTCAGCACCAGCATGGTGGACACATCAGTGTGCCCAGACATTTATCAGAGACTGTAGTTTCATGCCTCTTTCTACATGTATTTTTGTAGTGCCATTAAAAATTGAGTGATAACTTCTTTATTGTCACCCTAGTACCATGAAAACAGAATGAAACAGAATCTTAACTGAATAACTATAACCAATAAGCACTAATTGACATGTATTACTTTAGACTTGTGTATAGGAATCGAACTTCACAAATGACGTACTTAACATTTTCTTTTTTAAGATTTTATTTATTTGTGAGAGAGACAGAGAGCCAGTGAGCACAAGCAGGGTGAAGGGCAGAGGGAGAAGACTCCCTACTGAACAAGGAACCCAATGAACCCCTCAACCCCAGGACCCTGGATCAGGACCTGAGCCGAAGGCAGTTGCTTAACCGACTGAGCCACCCAGGTGTCCTGACTTAATATTTTAACAAAAACTCTGGGAAATGGTAGTCATCATATGAGGACATGAACTTAGGTGAAGCAAACACAGAGGAGGATAAAAATATATCCAAAGTAATCCTGACAACCTGGGATTCAATATTTTGTTGTTTAGTGTTTTTAAAGTCACATTTAATATAATAGAGGGTCTGTGCTGGGTTTAAAATATATTCTGGGCAAAGAGCAGTATAAACAGAAATATTGTCTTATACTAGGTCCTCTGGGAGCCCACAATTAGGCCAAATTCAAAGTATGTGATGCTTGTTGAGGATCAACATATGTGGAAAGGCGGGGGTGGGGGAGGTGAAAAAGTGGTATTGGATAGAGGAAAAAGTGAAACAAACTTAGGCCAACTGGTGGAGAGCTATGGAGCTTACATTGCCTGTCAGTGATCCCCCTTTGGATTGAAATGGCTGGGCTTTTATACATCTGCCTCCCTCTGTCTAAGGAGGTAGCATGCCCTGGGAGGTAGTGGCCTGGGTAAGGCTCTGCTATACAGAGGACTCTAATCTGGAGAACTAACAGCTGATGGCTATCTTCTGACTTCACTCCCCTCAACTGGAGGCAGTTTGAAGAGGGGTCGGAGTAGGACATTTCCATGTCTAGGACACAGAAAAATTGGCACACATTCAGAAGAGACTAACAAGAAGTGTGATTATGTTGAATGTGAATGAAACCATGGCATGTATGGAAACTGCCATGTCTATCTCAGGAAAGGGGGAAAAATTAGGCGATGTTTTTAGATATCTGAAAAGTTGTAAGGTGGGTGATGTTTTAAACCTCATCACAGAAGAAAACTAGGACCAACTGACAATTTTAAAGCATATATATGTATATTATAATGAACAATAGTAAGTAACATAACTATTTGTGAGGTGGTAAGCTTCCCACCTTGCAGCCATCCCAGTGAACCTGGATAACCACTTGTCTGGAACACTACAGAGAAGATTCAAACACCAAAGAGAGGACTTGACCAATGACATCCATGGCTCATATCAGGCCTAGTGGTCCATGGTTTTCTGTAGCCACACGTCAAGGCCTGGGTGGCTCAGTTGGTTAAGCAGCTGCCTTCAGCTCAGGTCATGATCCCAGCGTCCTGGGATCGAGTCCCACATCAGGCTCCTTGCTCGGCAGGGAGCCTGCTTCTCCCTCTGCCTGCCTCTCTGTCTGCCTGTGCTCGCTCTCTCTAACAAATAAATAAAATTAAAAAAAAAAAGATATTTTAAAACAAAAGTGTAAATAAATTAGGTATCCTGCAGATTGGAGTTACTAAGGAAAATATTTTGATATGCAGAAGTATTGTAATTAAGGATTGAAAAAGTATGTACCCACCTAAATTATAGTGAAACTTACTCAATTCAAAAGAGATCAAAGGAGAGATGGCATTGCCTGGCTAACATTTAGGGAGGTTTCCATCAGAACTGGAAACTGTGGAGCAGGAATGTCAAGCTGACTTTGGATGGAAAATTGAACTGTATGTGAGACATGCAGAATACTGGAGTGTAAAGAAAAGAGGGATTGTGCAAAAGATGTGATGAAATCAAAAGGAAATATCAATATATTTTTATCTGACTCCATTCCCTTGAGGATTTTCCAAGTTGTGATGGAGTTGCTCTTTGTCATCCTTAATTAAGGCTACATCTGTATGAAGTACAAGTAACTATTTTAGTCTAGATGATTCACTGAAAGGAATCTCAGAAGGTTGTACACATACGTAATTAGTCCCATCAAGATTGTAGAGCTGGTAGTTTCAGTCCCTAGTTTTACTTAAGATTCTGCCTTAATTATTCCATTTGAATGTGTGGCAAACCCGTGTTCCAATATTCAGAGTATATGATGGAGGCAAAGGTCATAGTTATTAAAAAAAAAAAAAAAGAACATCTGATTTGTCTGTTTCTCTAAGCTGTAGATTGCTAAATACTACATTGTTTTTGCTGTATTTTGATACCATGGTTCAAATGTTATCTGCCTCGCTGGTATGTTTTTAGAATTCAAAGTGTTGGAAATGTCCAGTCCTTGTTTCCATGATTCTCTCTCTATCCCACCTTCCAAAGATGAAAGGAATAAATATATTTTGCTGCTTTGCTAATATGCAAATACAAGCTACTTGCTTATAGAGTTGTTGAGTGCATAAAACTGATAGGGAAGTAGAAGCTGGTGGAAATGATGCTCCCAACTTCGACATAGGAAGAGATGATTAAAATAAAATTGCACTTCTCTTGGTGGTGTTAGACATTGGCCAGTAGTGCCAGTTCAGTAGTGCACATTCCAGAAGGCCCAAATTCAGTAGTGCACATTCCAGAAGGCCTAGCTTCTCTCCTGATACACTGCACCACTGAGCACAGACTTCTGCCTGTTACTTCAGATGTGCTGGGATTGATGTATTTACCCCACCTCATTGCCTGTGAGTACCCAAGGCATTAAAGAAAAGATTAACCTATATGTATGATGAACACTGGGGACTCTTCTTACATTAGATGTCACTTCCCAAAATGTTGGCTTTCGATGGCACATACAAGCAAGATCAAAATGGGATTTGTCATTAGTTTTAACCATTTGCTAGAGGATGGAAATTTGCATAAGACATACAGTAAAGCTCTATACAAACTCTTGCTTTATGTAGCAGATCAAAAACCGAAGTTATTTTTAAGCTAACTTAAGAAAAATGTCCCTTTCCTCACCCACATTTTCCAATGAAATAGTAGCTTGGCTGCCTTTTTACAGATTCCATTCTATGTTGCTACATAGAATGTATATCATTATAGCATAGTAACTGGGAAAGCAGACCCATAATTATCAGAATTGTAGTTCAGACCTCGAGCAGATTTCTAAATATGTCTTAACATATCTGTGCCTCAGTTTTCTCACCCGTTTAAAAAAAAAGTAGCTACTCCCTCATAGGGTTGCTGTAATAATGAAATGATTTAACACATAGTAAGCACTTAGAAGGGTATTGACACACAATGGATGCTTGGTTTAAGGTCAGTTATGATTAAAGAAGATAGTGAGCATACTGAATGTTCATGAAACCATGGCATACATGGAATGGCCTTGTTTACCACAGAAAAGAGAAATTTGGAGTTGAAATGATAACAGTTTATAGATGTCTGAAAAGTTAAGTGGTTAAAGCTTTAAACTTTATGTATCACAAGAAAAATGCTAACCCATTATACACACACACACACACCACATCACCTCTGTTCTCAACCAAAAGTCATGCCCCCAAGGGTCTTAAGCTGATACAAATTTAGAAATATCATTTATTTGGATTATAGAATTTAATCTGTTACATATGTTGTGTATAAAATGCAGCCAGATAATGTACAGATCCCGGCCTCTTAAGATATTGAGGTATTCACGTAGATAAAATAAACTCTAAAAATATAATAAATCCTCAAGTAACCTCCCCCTAATTCCATCTTCTCTCAGTGAAACAACTGTTCTTATAATTGGGTGATGAACAGAACAGGAAGGAGAAATAGACTAAGTGGCCTTTCTCTTGAGCTCTATCATCCTATTGTTTAGTTTTGTAAGCAAACCATAGACAATTCAGCCAAAATGCACAATTCCTTAATTTAAGAAAAACGGTCTCCTACACTTTTCAGACTTAGTGATAGATATTTTACTAAGAGGTCTATCAGAGTTCCAGAAGCAGTGATTCAATTCTGGATACATATTGGAACTACCTGGGGCCTTGGGAAAAATGCTGATATCCAGGTTCCATCCCTGGGAAGACTATTTTATTATTCTGGGGTAAACTGGAATAAGTGGTTTTGAAAGCTCTCCAGCTGATTCTAATATGCAGCCAAGGCTGAGAATCACTGATAGAGTCTTAATTGTTAAGAGATAGCCTAACAATCAGACAGGAAGGAAATAATGAAATATGATATAAATGTAAAACCACTTAAAGCTAGAGTACTTTGTAGAAGGATAGCAGGTTTGAACTCTTATAATTAAGTTCTCAGTAGAGTTATAGATGATGTTATTAATATTCACACAGAAACCTGACAACTACAACACATATATAAAAACAAACCCCAAATGTTCAATTACAGTGTAGCCATGGGGGGGGGGCGGGGGGGGGTGAAGCGAGCACAAGCTGGGTTCAGAATTAGGAATATCAAGATGGCCAAAACAAGGTCCCTGCTTATAATAAATTCAAAGTTGAATTTTGACATAAAGTAGCATGATAGCTACTTCCTCACTGAGTATGGAACTAACATTTTTTTTAAAGATTTTTTATTTTTTTATTTGACAGAGATCACAAATAGGCAGAGAGGCAGGCAGAGAGAAAGGGGGAAGCAGGCTCCCCGCTGAGCAGAGAGCCCAATGCGGGGCTTGATTCTAGGACCCTGGGATTATGACCGGAGCCCAAAGCAGAGGCTTTAACCCACTGAGTCACCCAGCTGCCCCAACATTTTTTTTTTTAACTATGTGCTCAGACATTGTTCTAAGGACATCACATCAATGAATTTTATATTGAAAAAATGGAAGAACTTAGATGCTAAGAAAATTTTCCAAGGTTATTTTATTTATATATATTGCTGCTAATGAGAGAGTTTAGATTTTAATTCCAGTGATACAGTTGGAGAACTTTTTAATCCTATTTTTTATCAGATTGCTTTTCAAGCTCAAAACATCCAAGTTGCCATTAAATGATCCCCAGTCTTCATGTGAAAGTCCGTATGCATTTATTAAGAATGAAGTGTTCTTTTGAAAATACATTGAGGACTTATTAAAAGCAAGATTTGAAATGTGCTGGTTTCCTTTAAGGTTTTGAGAGATATCTAACAAAAAATAGTGATGTTTAATTGCCACCAATGAAAAACAAATTTTAGAGCTTGTAACCTAAATAATTTTTTAGAGATTTTTAAAATTTATTTATTTGACACAAAGACATAGCGACAGGGAGAACACAAGCAGGGGGAGTGGGAGAGGGAGAAGCAGGCTTCCCGCTGAGCAGGGGGCCCAGTGTGGGGCTGCATGCAGGGATTCCAGGATCCCAGGACCGTGGAATCATGATCTGAGCCGACCTCAGACACTTAATGACTAAGCCACCCAG
Organism: Taxidea taxus jeffersonii; assembly: GCA_003697995.1. NCBI lineage: Eukaryota > Metazoa > Chordata > Mammalia > Carnivora > Mustelidae > Taxidea > Taxidea taxus. Next base: position 3,037 of record RCUC01000633.1, on the reverse strand, counting down.
GTGTCCCAACCTAGATAATTTTATGGGGCATATGAAGGAAATAACTTGTAGAACTAAAAGAAAACCTGAAAAACCAAACCTTAGAAAGTTCAGGAGCCAAGGCAGTCTTAGAAAAAAAAAAAAAAGCAGGAAGATGGGGAGTCTTTTCAGAGTTCCATTATTGTAATAAACTATATTAAACCATTTTCTTGCCTTTTATCACTTCAGGAAATATCCAAGTTTGAGGAAGAATCTGATTGGCTGAACTTAGGTACCCCGCCCACCTCTTGGCTAAGAGAAGCTTAGCATCTTAAAAATGAGTTCCACCATAACCATTTCAAAAGAAGGGAAATAGTAATCCAAAGGAATCAAAGTGCAGTTACAAAAAAGGTTGAGGAAAGCAAGCAATAGCAACAGCTGGCCCATACAGCTCTATTGCTATTGAGATGAAGCAATGCAGTGATTCTGAGGTCTTATAACAGGAGTTTGCCTATTGGTCAAAAACTGCCCTTAAACAAGAAGGTGGGAGGAGGGCAAAGTATAATTCATTCACAAGATAACTACAAAGATAATCACTACTTATGAATAAGCTTATTTGTCCTCCCCTGAGTCCTACCTTCCTACCCTACCTTAAACATTTTGGACAAAATCAGTCCTTTCCTAGATAATTAAGACTGGAGCTGATTAGCCCAAAGTTTCCATCACTGAAATTGATGTAATGTGAGGCTAGAAAAAGCTCTTTTCTAATTTAGCTAAGTTAAAATTGGGGATTACTTGTCTGTCTTCCCCTACTTGTCTGTCTTCCCCTAATTCCCTTCTAAAGGCTGGCTCTCACCCTCCAAGTAAAACAGGGAAGCATCTGTCAGGTTAGGTCTAGACATTCTGTCACCATCACCTCTACATTTACTATTTTCCCTGGCTCACTTCTGTGCTAAAGATCCTTCTGTTACTCATAAAAATGTTCCAATTCCAGGGCGCCTGGGTGGCTCAGTGGGTTAGGCCTCTGCCTTCGGCTCAGGTCATGATCTCAGGGTCCTGGAATTGAGTCCCACGTTGGGCTCTCTGCTCAGCAGGGAGTCTGCTTCCTCCTCTCTCTCTCTCTGCCTGCCTCTCTGCCTAGTTGTAATCTCTGTCAAATAAATAAATAAAATCTTTTAAAAAATGTTCCAATTCCTACTTATAGCCTAATTTCCCAGTTGCATATCACTCCCTAATTCAAGACTGACTTACTGTGTTGTGTTACCTCTTTTCTTCAAAAGGAGGAAAGTGGATGCTATCACCTCTAGAGAACTGGATATAAAAAGACCCTAGACATAGTCCAAGGAAAATCACCATGTAAGACAGACCGATCTAAAGGACCAGGAGAGTTTGTGTTGTAGAGGCAAATTGGACACATGGCCCAATGACTGGCATGAAACAGCCACTTAATATTCAATGACTGACTAGCTGAATATATTAATATAATCATGACAACATTTTTTGTATTTTTTCCTTAGACAGTTTGAGAATCCTGGCTAACTACTCTTTAAGAACACAAGAATATTCTGTGGAAAATGATACATATAAACATGAAATCATTTTGATGACATTTTTCAGTTACGTTGAGATAGACTCAACCTGAGACCTACACTTTCAATTGCATGGCTTTATTATAATTCGTTGACAACAGTATATACAATTTGGTGATTAGATACTTATTTAAGATCTTTTACTGTCTTCTTTCCTCAAAAACTGCTTACAAGTAGAAATTGTCAACTCACTGAAAACCTTGACAACACGATCCATCAAAAGATGGAACTGCTGACTAGATTCTGCATTTAATATTGGGCTAATTTTGACTGGAGCACTTTATAAATGCATTACCATTTCCCTTGATAGACAATATAGAATACATTCTGGATATACATGCAAATGTTCAAGGTGCAGAAATTATTACAAATAAGTGAAAAGGGAAGTTTTAAATTATTACTCTCAAGGAAAAAACAGGGATGGAACTCATTCAAGACAAATCATTAGGGTAATCTTTCCAGATGTCATTCAAAAATATGAGAATCATGAGACTTTATAGGCCTGGCTCATTAGAGCTATTTTGTAGTCTGTAGGGTAAGCCATTCATCAATCTGGTGAGTCAGGGGATAAGTGGAGAACAAAGGTAAATAAATGATAGATCCATTCAACTGAAGTCACTGGAACATTTACAATTATTAGTTCCAGAATCAAGGTCAATCCACCTAACATATTCCACTTAAAGGGGTCTTCATATAACAAGAACTTATCCAACATGTTTTTCCATTTAGGATCACTTTGGTGAAAATAGGAAAACATAACACTTTCCTAGCCAATGTGCACTACTTCAAAAACATTTTCAATCACCCATAACTTCACAAATAGTTTTATTAGAATCAGTTCTCAAGAGAGGCCACAGTGTGTCTTATTTCTAGTGTGCTAAATCAACCTACCAAGTGATGGACATTTTCTCATATGAAACCGAATGAAGGAGCATATAAATTGTGTGTCCAATAACCAGTCATCTAGGGGCGCCTGGGTGGCTCAGTGGGTTAAAGCCTCTGCCTTCGGCTCAGGTCATGATCCCAGGGTCCTGGGATCGAGCCCCACATCGGGCTCTCTGCTCAGCCAGGAGCTTGCTTCCTCCTCTCTCTCTGCCTGCCTCTCTGCCTACTTGTGCTGTCAAATAAATAAATAAAATCTTAAAAAAAAATAACCAGTCATCTACAAAGCACCTTGATTAATGATGATGCTTTCACTTCTGTTCTCTTCCATTTATAGTCCACACTTCAGTAATCTAGTCCAATGCCAAAGTCTATTGTGCAGTGTTATCAGATGTACTTTCTGATGGTTGAAGGAGTCTCCTTAATCATCTTGTAAGAATATTAATTTAGAAATCCAAGCAAACTAGAGCTTCTAAAGAAGTAATAGAATAGTAAAATTTTCTCTATTGTGGTATTATTTGCTCCCAAATTTTGCTGCAGTTTACAGTTAAGTTTTGTCAAGCAGTTGCCTTTTTGGCCTAAATAATTTATGGAAGAAAAGCTGGGTT